>BJFM01003347.1:31578-46365 GCA_016586285.1 Arothron firmamentum | reverse complement strand
CCTCCTCCTCCTCCTCCCACCTCCTCCTCCCTCCTCCTCCTCCTCACGCCTCCTCCTCCTCCCCAGCTCTACGTCCGGGCCATGGTGAACTACGACCCGCAGCAGGACCCGACCATCCCGTGTGCCGACGCCGGCGTGGGCTTCAGGAAAGGCGCCATCCTGGAGATCGTGGACCAGACAGACGCCCTCTGGTGGCAGGCCAGGAAGCTGCCCAGCCACGCCTGCTGCGCCGGCCTCGTCCCGTCCTCCAGCCTTCTCCAACGGTGCGGCCCGCCTCCGCCCACCCGGAGGGTCCCGCACCTCTTTCGGACACTAACAGTCTTCTCCGTGGCCAACAGGAAGCAGAGGGAGCTGTGGTGGTCGCAGCCGTACCTGCCTCACACCTGCATGCATATCTGTAAGCCCCGCCCCTTTACTTCCGCTCACATGTCAATCACAGAGCTGAGGCCACGCCCTTCTCCTTTCTGTCCCGCTGCAGTGAGCACGGTGGAGGAAGGTAAGCTCACCTTTCTGGGTTGGAAAGCTGCTTTGATGGAGACAAAACTTTGTCTTTGTTTGCTGCAGAAGAAGATTTGATGGCCATCGAGGACAAATGTGTGGAGGCAGGTAAGAGCTCACCTTTGGTCTTTACATAACCAGAGTTTTGAGGCTCTTCTCTCCATCTGTGTCTCCTCCTGCCAGACGAGGAGACCTTTGAATCGGGTCGGTGAGTCTCCTGGAATAAAGAACCTTTCCTTCTTTGCACCTTCTGAACCTTTTTTTCATCTAAACTCATCAAAACTGCAGACGAGCTCAGAGAAGGTGAGAAACCATGAAATCCAGTTCCAAACTTGGTGTTTTGGTTGGTGTAGAGACCATTAATCAACCGTGGTGGATCAGGAGATTGTTCTCGCTGATGTTCTCCCGGATCAGTGATGAAGTTAATCTGTGGATGTTCTTCCTGTTAACCCAGAGGAGGACGGCTTGGGCGCCGCTGAGGGAAGCTTCTCAGGTTGGTCTGATCCATCAGTCCTGATTGACCTCCAGCTGCTGTGATGGATCACCAGAACCTTCACCTGCTCTTCTGGATGAGCGTCAGACGCTTGCCGCGTCCTTTCTGTGGACGTCTGTTGTTCATGTCTGTCTCCGTCAGCTGGTTTCAGACGCAGCCTTCGTCTGTGTCGGCGGCGCTTTTACAGCGCCGCTCAGCTGGCCGGCCACGCCCGTTGCCCCAGCAACTGCGGTGCTCTCAACGCCCCCTACGAGGAGGTGGTTCGCTACCAGCGGCAGCCGCAGGACGCTCACCGCCTGGTCGCTCTGCTTGGTAGGAACACGCCGAACCAAGATGGCCGATAAGGCCGCCGCCATCTTGGACTGATGATGTCATTCTCAGCCAGATGTCCTGTCCAATCAGCATGGATCGGGGGAGGGGTTTGTAAGGTTGAAACGATGTCCTAAACAGGTTTGAATGGTTTTGTGCCCTCAGGGCCGTCTGGAGTGGGAGTGAACGAGCTGCGGAAGCGCTTGATCCGAACCAGCCCTCAGCTCTTCCAGGGGGCGGTGCCTCGTACGTACCAGCTGACGCCGTCATGGCTTCTGTGTGACCATGAGTTGTTGAGGCTTTCCCAACATTTCCAGACACCACCAGACCCCCCAAAGGTCACGAGGAGCCGGGCAGAGATTATCACTTCACCAGCAGAGAGATCTTTGACAGCATGATGTACAGGAACAGGTGAGTGGGCGTGTCCTGGCCCGTCTCCTCGGTGCTGGACGCCTCGGCGGGAGGAAGGTGGAGTCAATCGATGGCGTCTCTGATTTAGGAGACTTTCAGCTGGTTCTCCCTAAGATTTAGTCGGATTGGTGTCAAATTGCTTTCCGCAGGTTTCTGGAATACGGTGAGTACAAAGGAAACCTGTACGGCACCAGCACCGAGTCCGTGAAAGATGTTCTGAGCAGCGGGAAGATCTGCATCATTGACATCGAGCCAAACGTAAGCACAAAGCAGAGCTGTTGTCATGGGAACCCTTTTTGGGAATGATTGCAAAGCCTGAAGATGGTTGAAGGTGAGAGCAGCATCTGCGTGTGCGTCAGGCCATCCAGGCGGTGAGGACTCACGACCTGAAGGCCTACATCATCTACGTGAAGCCACCAGCGCTGGAGCGCCTCAGAGAGTCCAGAACAACGGCCTCCATCGCCACCAGCTACTACGTCAACCGGCCGTTCCGGGTAAACGTCAGCTTTGGTCTAAAAGGACAAAAGCTGCTCGCAGGAGAGATCCAGATTAGCGTTTATGTGTCTGAGTAATTTAGACTGGCTCCTGGTTCCTGCTTCCACCCGCAGGATGAAGACTTCCAGGAGATGGAGGCAGCAGCTCAGAAGATGGAGTCTCAGTACTGGCAGTTCTTTGATCACGTGATGGTCAATGACGAGCTGCAGGACTCGTGCAACCAGCTGCTGGCGGTGGTGAACAAGGCGCAGGACGAGCCTCAGTGGGTCCCCAGCAGCTGGATCCGACCCAACGCCCAGCTGTGAGGAGGAGAGCAAGTTCACAGCGTTAAAGCTGCTCAAAGAACTTCTAGTATCCTTTCGTCTTTGCATCAGCGTAGCAGTGACTTAGTTCACCTCCCAAAAATGAATAAAGATCAAATTATTCCTGAGAATGTGTCAAAATGTACACACTTCAACACATGATGAGCATGATTACTTTCTTGATTATTAGTTAAAGTGTTAAATAATGGTAATTTTATCACCATAAAAAGTAGAATTCCACAATAATTACAGTTCAGTTATTAGTTTCCTAGGAAAATATTTGAAAAACATTTTCATACATTCTAATTATTGTTTTGTGTTGCATGTATTCATTGTCCTTTTCTGTGATTTTTGTTTTGAAATGTTATTTTATTTACTGGTTGTTGGTCATGGATGTGTTTCATAATGGCAATTAAGTAAAAGCTCCAAATAATAAATCCTGCCTTCTCCTTTCCACCTTCTCATACAACGATAATGACAATCACAACAATATTAATTATTGTTATGCTTCTAATTATTATCATCAGTAGTAATAATAGTCATTTTTTTAAGGTCGTTTCGGTGTCTGTCCCAATAATCAGCAGCAGGTGGCGCTGTTCGCCTTTACCTCGTGATTGCACACCGCCATATATTCAGAAGAAGAAAACAAGCTCACGGGATACTTTTATTTTGCAGATAACAGGAAGTTATACACTAATTAGAAGGTGAAGCGGAAAACAATATTTCTCTATCTGCTGCCTGTGAGATGTTTAATGTCACTTATAACTGACTGTAATAGTGGTGGTTATTGTCTTGATAGCCAACAGTAGATGGCAGCATTTATAGTTTGTGATCATTCACCACCCGCGAAGAAGAAGAAAACCCCCCACCAACTATGTACTATTATTTTGAAGGTAAAGGAAGTCGATGGTTGTAAACATCCGGATGCGTGCTCTGCTTTTGCGCTTCTTTAGCAAAAAGGAAGATTTAGCATTAGTTTTTTAAATGTGAACGTAAATATGTTCGGTAGTCAAAAAATCTCATGGTCGACGAATATCTAAACGTGTAGTTCGAAGAGATTATTTATGGATACGGGATTAAAGGTAAGTGAATTTCTCTGATTCATCCATGCTAACTTCACTTAAATCCACAATATTAGCTTCAAAATCACAGGAAGCTGTGCCATTTTAAGAATTTGTTTTCTCTGTGATTTTGAGATAGTAATCGTGCCAGGCTGGTGTTTGTCTTCAGAGTTGTCTTTAATTAAAACATCAGAAAAGACGGTGCCTTGTAAAAAGTTGTTCTTTGTTTACCGGTTTCAGAAAATGCGCCCGAGGGAGCTCCCACCTTTGCCCCAGGTCAGTTATCATCTTCAGCATCATCAGCATCAGCATCAGCATCATCATTGTTATTACCTCTGCCAAGGAGGTTATGTGACGACACCGGCGTTTGTCTGTCTGATTCCAAATATAACTCGAAAGGTTCTCAACGGATTTTATTGAAAACGTTGAGAATTGGCCACAGAACAGATGACCTATGTTCTTCTAAAGGCCAAAGGCCACGGGACTCTGGTCATAAAGCGTCCTAATATGTTATGTAACCTGGTATTACTCCTGTCTATATTTAACCTGTAGTTCTACTGGAAATCACCATAGGTGGGAGATGAGCTGCTGGTGGAGGTCCAAGCTCTCCCAGTGCTTTACTGGTTTTTATTATTATAAAACACGTCACTTTTTGAAACAGAGCTTTGTTTAAAAGTACTTTGGAATCATCTCGTTTAATAAAAGTAACATTCAGTAAATTGTATTTATTTGGAAGACTCATGTCCATTAAAAAAAAAAACAACATATAAAGTTAGACATTGAACACAAGAAAAAAGTTAATTGGGTTTAATGACATTTATTTTTTTAATTTACAATGTCACAGGTCAGTATGGGTGCTGAGTGTGTGAGAGATTAAACCAGGTTTTTTCTTGCTTGACCCTTGCACCCAGTAATCCCTCATCTGAGCAGGTGTATTAGCAGAGCTTTAGCCCAGGGTTTAACACTCACAACTGTGATCACAATCACAGAATCAGCTGTTAAACTGGGATGGCCAGAAAGACGGTGGTAAGGTTTTATTGTCACATCATCTTCGTCTGCATTGAAGCTCAGTCAGCTGTTGTTTAGGCTCAGTTTTATGAGAAGATACATGTAAAGATAGTTCAGTGTTTGTTTGTTTTCAGGAGTTTTAGGGAACTTCTCTTAGTTTAAGGGACTCTTAAATAAAAACCACTGAAACATTGTCACATTCATTTGGATGCTGTTTGTAACAGATTTGTCTATTTTGTCTCTCCAGCGAGGACAAAAATCTCTTCCCACCATGAGGTGAGTCCACGTCTGCTGTCTCACGTCTGCTTCTCTGACATCATCTGTGCTGAACAGAAAACTTTCTTTTTGTCGTTTGATGTGTGGAAACGTGAAGTCAGGGCGAGGCTGGTGAGTCAAATGTAAAATCAGTCACCCTGCCTGTGGGCATGTGAGCTCACCGTTCTGTCCCATGGTCTCGTCAGGAGACATCACTGCAGCCAGACACAAGAAGAAGGTGAGGAAAGACCACTCTGAAGGTACGTGGAGCAGAAACCAGGCATTTTACTGCAGTTTTTCACCAGAACATTTGTTGTTTTAGTGGTTTTCTCAATGAAGTAATCAAAAAACCTTTTTTTCCCCCATTTTGTAATTAAAACTTTTATCCAGTTTATGAATGCAAAGAGAAAACTGTGTTTTTAACTGTCAGATCGACTCACTTGTTCCAAATATACAGGATATGTAGATATGAAAATAAATGAGCAAAGACTCTTTTTAAACCAGCGCAGTAGTTAATTATTCTTTTAAATGATTATTTAGATAGAAGGTTCTTTGCTGGTTGAAACCTGGTGAACGTCTGCTCTCAGACCAGGACGTGCAGATGAGCAGACTCAGCAACTGGAGGGAATCTCACAGCAGTGAGAAGTTCAGCAGAGATTCCTCCACCGAGGCGCCGCCTGAGAGGAGGAGGAAGAAGAGGAAGAAGACCGCAGCCATCGGTAAAAGTCTGTCTTCAGCATGTCAGCGTTTTTGACCCGGATGGAAGAGCAGACAGGCAGAAGGTGTGTATTGATGTGTTCAGATCTCGACAACGACCGAGCGGATCTGGTGAACGAAGACGCAGCCGATCAGTCCGCAGGCGGAGAGGAAGTGCTCAAAAAATCACGGAAGAAAAAGTAAGAAGCCCGTCTGAAGAGTTCATGGAAGATCTCAGTGGGGACGTGTTATTAGCTGTCCAACTTCTCCACCCTCAGAAGGTCAAAGGTGAGGGAGTCGCAGCTTGCTGATGATTTGGACATTGAAGATGATGACGTCATCACGGACACGCCTCCTCCAGTGCCACAGCACCTGGGACTGGGCCCGTGTCAGGGCCAGAGCCAGCCCTCGGCCAGGGTCTTTGTGGAGAAGAGCAGTGAGTGGCGAGGGAGCAGGCGCCATCCAGGCACGCCCTTCCTCCTAACGTCACTCTTGGTGTGCAGAGCGTTTCCAGCCCACCGACTGCTCGGCCTGGAGGAAGACCAGCGTCCAGATGGACAACATGGCCGACCTCCAGCACATCCAGCCGCCTCTCTGGACCACCAGGGACGTTTCTGTCAGAGTGCACGAAGGCTTCAGGTGGGCGAGGTCACCCACGCCTCCAGAGGTGAAGCCTCTCCCTGCGGAGGCGTTCAGCCCGGATGAACGCCTGTCTCCCTGCGGCTCTAGGCTGCTGGGTTTGTACTGCCACGGCTTCCTGGCGGGCTTCGCCGTGTGGAACGTGGTGGTGGTGTACATGCTGTCGGGCCAGCACCTCACCGCTCTGAGCAACCTGCTGCAGCAGTACCACGGCCTGGCCTACCCCGCCCAGTGTCTGCTCTACCTGCTGCTGGCCATCAGCACCGTGGCCGCCTTCGACAGGTGAGGACGCCAGCACCAGGCGGGCTGCTTTCTGCAGGTGTGACACTGAGCTGCTGTCTCCTCAGAGTCAACCTGGCCCAGGCGGCCGCGGCGCTGAGGGGGCTGGTCACGCTGGACGCCGTCGCTGTCGCCTCCTTCTGTGAGTCCACGGCCCCGTTTTACACCTGTTTCTGACCGTTTGCTGTGTCTTAGATCCATAGATGATAAAGAGAGAGATGGATACATCCATCATCCATACATCCATCATCCATCCATCCATCATCCATCATCCATCCATCTCCTGCTGCTGATCTGGAGATGCTGCTCTTTCCCAGCACAGACAGATGACATGTCACTGCTGATGCTGCACTCATCCCTCTGTCTTTCTCTGGCTCCATCCTTCCCTCCCTCCCTCCTCTCCACCTGAGGAGCATGGTTTCCATTTGGAGAATCTGATCTTCATCTCAGCCGCTTCACAATCAGCTGCTGCTAAAATCTGATGTTCTTTTCTCAAAATTGGACTTATTTTAGAAGAAACTACGTCTGGATGTTAAACAGTAAATCCCTCGTCAGCGTTGGGGTTGAATCATTGATGAGTTTTGAATGTTCATCAGATATTTGCTCCTGGTCTGAAACCACATGATCTGTGTTGGAGTTACAGCCTCAGATGGGTTTTTTTTTTCAGTGTATTTCTCAGCGCTGATTCTCAGTCTGAGCCAGCAGATGACCAGCGATCGGATCAACCTGTACCCGACCTCCAACGGGACACTGTGGTGAGTCCTCCTCTGCTCCTGCCTGCTCTTCATGCAGATCCAGCTGCAGAGCTTTGCTCAGGTCCTCTTTTGTTCTTCTGCAGGCCTCCAGGCTCAGAGCAGCAGGTTCTGAACCCGTGGGTAACTATTAACCTGGTGGTGGCGCTGCTGGTGGGCTTGGCCTGGATCTTCATTGGATTCAGACCTCAGAAGGACTTCACTGAAGGTCAGTGGGAAGGAGCAGCTTCTGATTTTAGATGAGGGCTTCAGGGCAGAAGAAAGGCAGGAGATGAAGAGAAGCAGCAGTGTTCCAGAACAGGAGCAGCTGTCATGTCTGTGATGGAATATTTAACAGAATAAGAGTTTCCTTCTCTCTGCTCAGGATATCTGATGACCATGGAGATCGAAGCTCCCAAACCAGAGGACAGATCAGAAATGAATGTGTGATGAAAATATCTGTAGTTTTTGTCATTTTGCACATTTTTGTACAGTTCTGAAACTGAATGTGTTGGTAGTCCCTTTTTTAAACTGTTTATCTTTTTAAATCAGTTTCATCCAGCCAATCAAATTCTGCCTGTTATATTTTATTGCAATGAAATATTCATTTGATGCCACATCTTGTTTCTACTGTAAAAAACTGTGTTATAGAATAGAAATAAGACAAAATTATTCCCGTGTTGTATTCTTGTTCTTGTTTACATTAAATGAAAACTGTATGGACATGTCCCCCTCCATTCTGGACCTTTTTTCATACTCTTTCAACATCAGGTTTTACTTTTTCCTCCATAGAGATGGAGACCAACCAGCATCTTTTCCTGTTTGATTATTTTTCAGATATTTTACGTTGATATTTTATGCTGATACGAAGTATAATATTTTAATTTCAATCTACACCCTGAATGAACTTGGAGATGTAGCCAGACTCCTGTTGGACATCGATTGTCTCTGGGTTCTATTAGTACGACATCGATTCTCTCTGGGATCCATTAGTGCGACTTCAGTCAGACGCGGTTCGCGCGAGCGTTCCAAGCTTGTTGACGTGGTAACCCAAATTCTGTCCCAAGTTACACTCTTGTTGTAGTTTAGAGTTAGTTTCATCCATGAGCTAAAATCTGGTTATATTTGAAGGAAAAAGTCATGCTGGACTTTGCCATTTTTGCCGTCACATTCGTCATCATTCTGGTCGGCGCTGTACTTTATTTGTACCCGGTGAGTTCGCTAGCCTAAAGTTAGCTGTCATAGTGACATTAACATTCTCTTAAAAGACTTAACAGTATCCAGCTCTGGTCGATTTTGAGTCATTAGAATTCCTGAAAAGCTAAACTCACTCATGTAACACCGTTTAATGTCACGAAGCGCCTGTTAACCTCCTGCAAAGTGCATAGACGAAATCTAACTGCTAATAAGCCACTTAATTGACCTAATCTATCATGTTATAAAGGTTAGATATATTTAACTGGGTGTTTATTAGTATAGTTTGTGGGATAGAGATTGCCTGTGTGTGTTTTTCTTGTAAATCAGTAAATAAAATGACATTCCTAAATTGCTTATCACCATTTCAGTCATCCAGAAGAGCCTCTGGAGTCCCGGGTCTGAATCCTACAGATGAGAAGTAAGATCCTGTGTTCATGTAAATATGGATCCTGCTCATGTGCAGTCAAGTGAATGAAAACTAATTATGAAGACAGAATGTCCCAGTATATCAATATATACTAGGAAGTTGAGAGTTTTATAGGTTTTGCAGTGTTGTGTTCCTCTTTTCTTTCAGGGATGGGAACCTGCAGGACATCGTTGGCCGGGGCAGTCTCCATGAGTTCCTCGTCAGTCTGCATCAGGAGTTCGGACCCGTGGCCTCGTTCTGGTTCGGCAGTCGTCCTGTGGTTAGTCTGGGCTCCCTGCAGCAGCTCCAGCAGCATATCAATCCCAACCACAGCAGTATGTTCACCTAGTTTTGCTGTCAGACCTCACGGTGGACTTTGTCGTGTTGTGTCGCTTCACGTTTGTGTTCCTTCACAGCCGACTCCTTTGAGACAATGCTGAAGTCGTTGCTTGGTTACCACTCAGGAGGCGGAGGTGCATCCACAGAGAACATAATGAGGAAGAAAGTGTACCAGGGTGCCATTGATACCACACTAAACAACAACTTCCCTCTTGTCCTCAAGGTTTGACTTTGAAAGATGTTTTTCGGACTTTGAGAACTTCATCGTCTGTAACTGTCTGTATTTTGTCAGCTGGTGGACGAGCTTGTTGGGAAGTGGAAGTCCTACCCAGAGGATCAGCATACCCCTCTCTGTGCCCACCAGCTGGTCCTGGCCATGAAGACCATCACCCAACTGGCCCTGGGTGAGAGCTTCAGTGAAGACGCCCGGGTCATTTCATTCCGCAAGAACCATGATGCAGTGAGTCATCCTGGACCCACCAGTGACACAACCGTGCTCTCTGTGATTGTGTTATTTTTTTAGTAAACTAGTTTGTCTTATAAACACATTCTTCCGTACAACAAAACACCTTGATGCTTCCAGATCTGGTCAGAAATTGGCAAAGGTTACATGGATGGTTCGCTGGAGAGAAGCACCAGCAGAAAAGGACGGTATGAGACAGGTGAGCCAGAAGAATTTGTAGCCTCCGTCTGTCAGGCAGCTGTGATATTCAGTGTTGATGGAAATATTAGCACTGCATCTCCATCCATCCATCCATCCATCCATCTTCTAATGGTTTTTTTCCCGTTATGGGCTCCTGGGGGGCTGAAGCCTGTCCCAGGTGCTTCAGGGAAAGAGGCAGGGTCCCCCTGGACATGTCTCCAGCTAATCACAGGGCCAACATACAGAGACACACAACCATCCACATGCTCATACACACTTAGGGTCAGCTTAGAATTAGAAGTTAGCCAAAACAGGCCTGTGGACTTTGGGAGGAAGCTGGAGGACCTGAACAGCACCCACGGGGACAAGTCCACACAGAAAAGCCTGGAACCTTCTTGCTGTGAGGTGATGGTGCCTCCAGTGAGTGACCTAATTCATTGATTTTGGCTTTCACGTTTTTTTCCAGCTCTGTCAGAGATGGAGTCCACGCTGCTGTCAGTGGTGAAGGACAGGAAATCCCAGAGGAAGAAATCTGTGTTTGTGGACACTCTGCTTCAGTCCACCCTGACCGAAAGACAGGTGAAACCCCCAGAGACATTTGGGAAATTTCCCTGACACTAAAACGTGAAAACAGATCAAAATTAACCTCCTGTTGTGGTTTCAGATCATGGAGGATTGTATGGTTTTCACTCTGGCTGGATGTGCCATCACAGCCAATTGTAAGTTAAGATGAGCAGATAAATCATGAAGTTATTCTACAGGTTTATTTACATTTTTTAAGTTTTCACAAATGATTTTTTTTTTTTGTGCTTCAAACCCAACAATTGTTATAACCTGATTCATGCACAAGAGGGCAGTATTTACCACTGATTATGATATTAAATGGTTTCAAACCTCTATTATTGCAAATATGTTTAATTTTAACATTTAGTTGGAGTAGAATCTGTTTCACCCAACACACACTTAATAAGAACTTTGAGATTAAAATCAAAAAATGGATTAAGGCCGTGAGGCAAAAAAAAAAAAAAAGACCAATCCAGAATCCTACAAAAGGCAATTTAAAATAATGTCTGAAGAATTGGGGGAAAACCTGAATTCTGATGTTAAACACGCAAACAGCCTCACGTTGAATGTGTTTATTTCCCAGCCCAGCCCCTAGTTTTCATTAGACCTGGTGTTTTGACAGTGTGCATCTGGGCGCTTCACTTCCTGTCTACCTCAGAGGAAGTTCAGGACAGACTGCACCAGGAAGTTGAAGAGGTCTTGGGTTCAGGTCCAGTTT
Organism: Arothron firmamentum; assembly: GCA_016586285.1. Taxonomy (NCBI): domain Eukaryota; kingdom Metazoa; phylum Chordata; class Actinopteri; order Tetraodontiformes; family Tetraodontidae; genus Arothron; species Arothron firmamentum. The sequence continues at coordinate 35,321 of BJFM01003347.1, read as the reverse complement.
CTTTGGAGAAGATCCCTCAGCTCAGGTGAAATTACAGGACCTTCTTTAAATCCATCTGATCCAGCAGTCACAGCAGCATGAAAACCTGTTTTTTTCTCCTGAACGTGGGAAGATACTGCCAGCAGGTTCTCAACGAGACCCTGCGGACCGCCAAACTGACCCCCATCGCTGCTCGACTTCAGGAAGTGGAGGGCAAAGTGGATCAACACCTCATCCCCAAAGAGGTGTCTGACACCTGGATTATTGCTCTGCAGTCACAACGCGCCTTTTATTCAGAATCATCTGTTTTTAACCCCTAAATACTCACTTGGATTGATCTTTTTCCTGGTGTTTCATAGACGTTGGTGATCTACGCTTTGGGAGTGATCCTACAAGATTCCGAGACGTGGAAGACCCCGTACAGGTTAGACCGTCTGAGAAAAAGACTGTTCAGGAGTGAAGTTAGGTGCAAAAGAGCAGAATGCTGTTAGCTCTCCACCCAGTGCAGCCTGGTTGTTGGATTAGTGGCACTTTTATTAGTCACAGCGCTGATTTGGCTGCTGATTGATCTGATGATAGATTTGACCCTGATCGATTTAAAGAAGAGTCGGTGAGGAAGAGCTTCCATCTGCTGGGATTCTCTGGCAGTCAGACGTGTCCAGAGCTCAGGTAAGCATGAAGTGGTCATGTCCTCCCCGGCGTCCTGCAGCGGTACCGATGTTCTGTTCGTCCTCTGTGAAAGGTTCGCCTACACCGTGGCAACCGTGCTGCTCAGCGCGTTGGTGCGGCAGCTGAAGCTGCACCGGCTGGAGGACACGCTGATGGAGGTCCGCTCTGAGCTGGTGTCCACACCCAAAGATGAGACCTGGATCACCTTCAGTCGGAGAAATTAGAACATCCTCAATTAGAAGTGTTGGGATTGTTTTCAAAAGAACCCTGACAGAGTTGTGAATTAAAGTTTTTTTGTGTGTTTAACCCTCTCTCCAGGTCTTTTTTGTTTATTTTATCTCATTTATTGGTGTGTTGGACAGGAGGTGATCTGTTTGTCAGCAGGAATCCATGAATGAACCGGTCCCCTCGCTCTGCGGTACCGCACTCAGCCGCCGGGGCGCTAGTGAGTCTCCCCGCACGTACACACGGACAGAGGGATTCTCCGCTTAAAGATGTGAAAATGGCGGAGCTACAAATGCTTCTGGAAGAAGAGATTCCAGCAGGGCGAAGTGCGCTGCTTGACAGCTTCACCAACTTGGAGAGAGTTGCGGAGTACTGCGAGAGCAACTATGTCCAGGTAGGTGGCGAGGAGACGCGGCGGAGCTTCATTTTCTGGGTGTCGAGGAGGGGGCGAATCAACGCTAAGCTAAGCTAGCTGTTAGCCTAGCAAGCTGGAGCTAACACGGAGACTCCGTAAGTGGACTAAAGCAAAATATGTCCGTCGCTGTAGTTATGCTCGTACGTGCCGGCTCTCGTTTAAACCACTTGTGGGTAAATGTGAACAGAAATGTGTTTGGGGGGGTTTCTTTTCTCCGCCGCTGCATTAAATGTGGCGTCGTGGGCTAACCCTTTAACTTCAGCTCGGCATTAGCGTCGTTTCAGTGCAACCAGGAGGCGAAAGAATCTATTTAAATGTTATGGAACGAATACCTGCCGCGATCATGTACCAGCCCCTGGACAGCAACGCAGTTAGGAACCAGGATGATCTCCAGAACCAGTCGACAGGTTTGCATCAAAGACGTAATGAGCAGCAGATGCTGATTTATGATGCGGGGACAGAACGTCAGCGTGAACGATGCACTCGGTATTTGTTGCTTTTCAGCACCAAGAAATGCTCACGACACCGTGCTTTGGCTCCTACAGTTATTTTCTTGCACACGTACAGAGATGCAGCCTCGCAGGTGTCACTTTTGCTTAATTATGCGGCTGGATTTGCTCGACCTTTGCATCATTGCAGCAAACGTGTGGCGTGTTCACAGTTGCCCTCCTACACACTGTTGCTGGCTGTGAGAGGATGTGGTTCCCTTTCTGACAGGCTGATCAGCTTTGACAGGTTGGTTCCGTGATGGAGGGGGAGGTGGGTGTTGGAAGGATGTGGGCCGAGATGTCCCGGTCTTCTTCTCAGGATTTGCTGATCAGCTGGCCAGAAACTGGAGCTGGGAGAGATTTGATGTTGGTGCTGACCAGTGTGACAGGAGCTGGTACCGATTTAACATGTGGGCAGAACCAGGGACGTGTTTTACTTTGGCTGGAGTGGAGTGTTTTTCTGAAAGTCATTTTGTGGAGCCATGAATGGCAGTGAATCTTGAAATGAGGCTCAACTGTTCTCTGCATGTTTTACACCTGTTTCTGAGTTTTTCTGCTGTCAGTCGTCTCTCCTGCGTTGGCTGCTGGACCTTGCGTTCCACACGGAGGTGCAGATTTAAAATCTACACGGCTCGATGAAGAGTCGGCCTTGATTAACTGAATGACCCCAGAAACGTGAAGTATGTCACAGCAGGAGTCCATTTCCTCGTTTAATGACGTGGCTAAGGTAGAATAAGGCGGAACGGCGTGCGTGGGAAGATGGGTTGTGTCCTGCAGCTGCACCCTTCACCTCATCGCCCAACCTGTCCATCCTCATTCTCCAGCAGCGTCTCAGCCTCCGCGGAGCTGTTTGCCAGTTCCAACTGTGTTGTTTATCTCAAACGTGTCAAATGGACCGAGCTCGATTTAACACACATGGGAATATTGGTGTTAAGGCTGCAGCTTTCTGAGCCATCGTTGCTCCTCACGTATCATTTTCACACCAGATCCTGGCTGTTGCAGTGTGGTACCGAGTCCATCATGCCTGCCTGACATACAAACAGTCAGAGCAGCTTCAGTGAGAAGCGACTGTGAGTGGGCTGCAATAATAGCTTCTAATCAATCAGACAGTCGATATCTAATCACTGGAAACTGGATCTGACCCTGCGGAACCAGTCAATGCTCTGCTTTGACACAGCCTCCAAGCATTTGTTCAGAATTAAATGTCAAATCTTTGTCTGAGCAGCAACAGAGAACCTTTCCTGCTGGTTTGTTGGCAGCGGGGAGCGGCACCAGGCCCACATCGGAGCCATTTGGGGCTCCCTCTGCGCTTTGATCATGCACACCTTGTCCCACGGTCCTGCAGCTGCTCTCACACCATCATTCAAGTGCACAAAGATGGCAAATCTCATGTCTTAGACTCGGTCCTGTGGTTTAGAATCATTTCATTCAAGCCGAGCTCCTGAGAGGTGAAGGGTACGGGTCACCGGGTGCAGGGTTCACTCTCTGAAGGCAGCAAACACTCAGTCTTTTCTCTTGTCATTTAGTCTCCAGACAAGCAGAGGGCGCTGGAGGAGACCAAGAACTACACCACTCAGTCTCTGGCCAGCGTCGCCTACCTGATCAACACGCTCGCCAACAACGTGCTGCAGATGCTCGACATCCAGGCGTCGCAGCTCCGCCGCATGGAGTCATCCATCAATCACATCTCACAGGTGGACCCGCTGTCCTGCACGGCTGCAGGCACGAATCATTAGACCGTCTAAACATCCTGTGTTTCTCCTCCGGTCTGTAGACGGTGGACATCCATAAAGAGAAGGTGGCCCGACGTGAGATTGGGATCCTTACAACTAATAAAAACACCTCTCGCACGCACAAGATCATTGCTCCCGCCAATCCAGAGAGGCCTGTGCGCTACATCCGCAAGCCCATCGACTACAGCATGCTGGACGACATGGGCCACGGGGTCAAGGTGGGCTCGGGGGGGG
>BJFM01003347.1:0-22638 GCA_016586285.1 Arothron firmamentum | reverse complement strand
GTTAATCCTCCAGAGTTTCCTGGCTGTGAGGAGTTCGAGGACTCTGCTGTCCCAGCCGTAACTTTTGATTTCTGAGATCCTCCGGTGGGTGTGTGTGAGTCTTGCATGCCATTGTTCTTCTCTGTGCTGGTGTCTCAGAACATTCTGAGCCAGACCCGCCAGCCTCACCCAAAGAGACTCCACAAAGCCGTCATTAAGTCAGTGGTGAAAAAATGTCGTGTTAAAGTTGCTCGTGAGAAACCAGCTGACAACAGTGATGAACTAAATTTGGTTTAAAATGATTTTAAAAAAAGTGAGCTGGAGTCACAGACGACCTTCAGGGCGTCCACAGTCCATAATGCCATTGTGTTGCACAGTTCAAGTTGAATTGCAGAAGTATCATATTTGTAAAATCATAAAAATAAAGACAATAAACATTAATATAATATGCTTTACTGTTTTTGTTGTTGTTTTGTTTTTTCTTCTAGTTTCTCTTGGGGGAATGTTTTCATTCTGCTTCCCCCTCCGACCACCAGAGGGCAGCAAACCACAGCCAGAAGTGCTGCGTGGAGCAAAGTTGTGTAAAAATCCTCCACGACACTTGAACGCGGTTTCGTGGGTTCCAGACAGACCCTTCCTGGTTCTGATGGCCTGTTTCCGCTGATGTGCAGCCACCGCAGCCGGGCTCAGGTGGCGTTTCTCAGACAAGTTCTGACATTTCCTGAGGAGAACAAAGGAACCTGCTTGTAAAAGCAAAGTTTTCTTTCTGTTGTGAAGGAGGAGCGTCTGTCTTCGTCAGAAGCTTTTGCACCATAAATCCAGATTACAGGCCGGTAGCATTAAAAACATGTCTGAACACAGAGCCTGGCCCGGTTTGAATCAGTCCAGAAGGAAAGCCATTGACTGTCTCCAGGTAAGTTCCTGGCTCCTCTGCCCGCACTTTAGGAGGAAACACCTGCAGATGTGATTGACAGGTCATTGTTTGACACAGTTGGTTTATTTATTTATCAAGTTTAGTTTATTAAGTTTACTAATCCTCGTTATAAAGTTCCCAAACTCAGAAACCTGAATTTAACGGACATGAAAACACACAAACTCTTTTCTACATTTGTGTTGTTTTACTTTGAAAAGCTCTCCCGGAAGTACCGTCTTTGCCTCGGGCCTGCCGCTGACGTGCAGGTGCGCGCGAGCTGCGCAGGTAGACTGGAAGGGGCGTCACGCGGGCTGTCAGTGTGTCCACGCGCTGCTCTGCGTGATGAGCCTCCTCCCTCCTCTCTGCTGACCGGATGTTTGCGTGTTTTTGTTTGTTGTTGTTGAACTGGTCAACGGTCGCGTGGAGAATGCGCGTCTTCAGGTGGGCGCGCGTGCTGCTGCTGGTGACGCTGACTGTGATGGGACCGCAGGGAGGTAAAATCTCTGAACTTCTCCCAGATTTAACCTCTTCAGGTGTCGGCCTCTTTGAAGATGTACAAAATGACGGTTTTCCCACTAAAATAACGCAAACGGGCGCAGGTGAGCTTTATTAAAACTCCCGAAGCTGTGATGCGGCCAGCTGCTGTCACGTGACCCGAGAGCAGCGTTCCTGTGAGTCTGAACTTGTCTGGAAACATCTGGAGACAGTTTGTTGGCTTCGATCAGCAGCTTAAAAGGAGATGAAAGAGAGATGAAAGCGATTAAATCAGAGGGACGGCCTTCATCTGGAGGTTTTATTTAAGAAAACTAACAAGAATTTACAGGTGTGTGTGTGTGTGTGTGTGTGTGTGTGTGTGTGTGTGTGTGTGTGTGTGTGTGTGTGTGTGTGTGTGTGTGTGTGTGTGTGTGTGTGTGTGTGTGTGTGTTCTACTTGCTACACACTGACTACCAAAGTCTGCATTCTACCAACCTAGTGAGGACATTTTAGCTGGTCCTCAACCTCAAAGGGTCTGATTGAGGTTCAGACTTGTTTTTAAGGTTGGGGTCAGAATTGGGTTTAGGTTAGGGTCAGGGGTCAGCTTCAAGGGTCAGGGGTCAGTGAGGATGGTTAAGGTCAGGCTGGGTAATCCTCTAAAAGTCCTCACAAAGATAGAAGTGGAAGGATGTGTGTGTCTGCAGGGCTGTGATTTGCGGCTTTGCTTGAATTTTCTCTTCTTTCTGGCTCTTTGGTCTCAGACTCACTCCATCATATTTATCACCTAATTCTACCTGTGCCTGAACACACACACACACACACACACACACACACACACACAGAGGTGTAGAAACACAGGAATTCTGTTTGCTTTCTGCCGTTAAGCCGCACGAAGTGAAATCCATCAAATTCTTTTGTTTTTTTTCTTTTTAAATTCTAAATCAACAGGCAGTGGCGCTGAATTCCTTCGTCTGCTCGTGGGTAAAGTTCCAAACGTTCGTTCGTGTGTACGTTAGCGAGGTGTGGCCGCTGTTAGCGAACATTCAGGGATAAAGATGCTCTTTCATTTTAATCTTTTATTTAGTTTATTCAAGGATATGAAGCCTTGAATGAACTCCTGGAATTTTAATGTGAACACAGTGTTCCGGGTCTGGTGATGTTAGCCAGATGTTTGGCTTCCACACGTCTCGCTGGCGGCTTCAGGCTGGTGGAGCTGGTGTTAATGGTGTTAATGGTGTTAATGGTGTCACCACTGCTGCCACCTGCTTTAACGTCAAACCCCTCAAAGTTAAAGCTTCATTTAATTTTGCTTACAGGAATCTAGTTTTCTCTCGAGCCTTTCGTAGTTTCTAATATATCCTCTAAAAATTTTTTCCAACTCTCAAAATGAGGAATTTGATCACTTTTGGAATAAAATTGATTCCATATTGATGATAATGTGGAATCAAATGCTGTTAAATCAACCTTCACCACTGGGGGGCAGACCAGAGTCAGTCAACCGTAATGACGCCCTATTTTATCTGGATTTTCACTGTAAATTCTGCAGTTTCATCTCATTTTTAGTTGAACGGATCAAAACAACTCAAAAAACATCAAAACAAAGATGTTAAAGTTGAGATTCTCCAGATTCCAGAAGTTTAACATAGTTTAAGTCCCAAATGTTTGCTCAAAGGCCAGAACTCTGTTTGAGAACAAGGTTCTTTTGGGACATTTTGAAGTTCTTGAGAAACTCCAGCGTTTAAACGCCACTGCTCCTCCGGAGGTCCCTGAACTCCTCACTGCTGCTAATCACCTGAGATGTGACGAGGGGCGGGGCAAGGGGCGGAGCAAGGTGCCATCAGGCCGCCGATGCGCCGCCGTCACTGTCAGCAAAGATGGCCGCTGTGTCCTGAAGCACCACCAGAGTTAACGAAGAGGCCCAGAGCAGCGAGGATGAAGAGGTTTTGGAATTTCTCCGCAGGCTCAGGCTGCAACAGCACACCTGTGACAGGTGAGGTGGGCAGAGACTCCTGGATTAGAGCCACTCAGACAGCCCAGAATCCCTCTGAGGTTCTGCTGACGCGGCTCCACACAGACGCTGGTTGAGCTGTCAGGCTGTCGCTCACCCACGGAGACGTTCCAGCGTCTCCCTCCTGACAGGACGGATGTGATGGAGAACAAGCGCCTTCAGAGCTGTGCAGAGCAGACTACCCCGGGGGCTCACCGGAAGGTCCAGAAAGTTTCAAAGTTTGGAGGAAAACGAGTCGATTCAGGAGGAAAACGCCAGCTTCGCTCCCAACCGCAGACGGGGTCAAAGGTCAAGGTCACATCTGCAGCTGAAGATGCTCCAGGGGTTTTTGAAAAGTTGGCTCGGAAGAATGAACTGATGCCGGAGGTCAAAGGCCAGCAGGACCTCTTTGGTCCGTTGACTCACCGTCAACCTTTTACCCTGAAACTAAAAATATGTACCAATCAGCTTTTAGCCCCGCCCCCTGTCACCGTGGTTACCACAGCGCTCCTCAGCTGTTCCAAAAGCCTTCATGTCTGCAGATTTATGGGCTTTTACCAGCTTCCTTTCACCACACAGACAGGACGTGATGGGAGGACTGGAAATACTGGGAGGACTGGGAGTACTGGGACTGATGATGCGTCTGGCTCCATCAAAGATCCTGATGATGGTTTTTGATGATTGTTTTTGATGATGTTCTCAGGCCAGCGATGGGAAGACTGGGCTGAGAAAATCCCAGTCATTCAGCAGCAGCTGGGTATGCTGGTTTCACTGGGAACAGGTGGACTTGCTGAAAGGCATTCTGGGAGAAATGTGGCCAATGGGAGGCGACCGTGTGCAGCTGCGGTCGAGGAATGTAGCGCGATGCCTTCACTGACACCCAGAACGTGGGTCAGGCAGAACCCCGCGGTGTGTTCACTCACCCTGGAGCGTGAAGGTCCGAACAGCTGTCAGCTGATCCAGGGGTTGAAGGTTAAAGGTCAAACCGGAACAGCGACCTGATATATCACACGTTTCACCTGATCCATCGCTAGCATTAGCATTAGCGTAGGACGGCGTGTGGCTGAGGCAGCCGGAGGTTTTCAGGAGTCGTGGTCGGATGAGGATCCTGAATCTGGGAGCGGGATGGCGGGATGGCGGGATGGCGTGGGAGGTCTGACGGCTGGAATGTGGAACAGCTGGAGGTTGGGGCTCATCTATCAGGACCAGGATGGGGGCGCGTGGGGCTGCGAGGAGGAGGCGGATGTTCTCCTGCAACTGTGGGAACGTGGAAGTGATGCGTTTTTCCAAGGATTTTCTCAGCTGAGGCAGCAGAGGCCCCCGAGGAGCCGAGCTCCAGACCAGAGAGGTCTCAGCTGCCGCTTCATCTGAACACACGGCGGCGCTGATCAGTTTTACTGTTATCCTCCATCACGTTTTGATGACCAGTGGTTGGATGAAGTTATCCTTAACGACCTCCTGGGGTGGTGGTGGCTCCGCCCACAATTGTGCTTTATGGAATCTCTGACAGCTTCCTGCATCTGCAGGATGGCTGATGATGCTAACTGATGAAGCTGATGATGCTAACTGATGAAGCTGATGAAGCTAACTGATGAAGCTGATGATGCTAACTGATGCTGATGAAGCTAACTGATGAAGCTGATGATGCTAACTGATGAAGCTGATGATGCTAACTGATGAAGCTGATGAAGCTAACTGATGAAGCTGATGATGCTAACTGATGAAGCTGATGAAGCTAACTGATGAAGCTGATGAAGCTAACTGATGAAGCTGATGATGCTAACTGATGAAGCTAACTGATGAAGCTGATGATGCTAACTGATGAAGCTAACTGATGAAGCTGATGATGCTAACTGATGAAGCTGATGATGCTAACTGATGAAGCTAACAGATGATGCTAACTGATGAAGCTAACAGATGATGCTAACAGATGAAGCTAACAGATGATGCTAACTGATGAAGCTAACAGATGATGCTAACAGATGAAGCTAAGTGATGATGCTAACAGATGGAGGTGACTGATGAAGCTAACAGATGATGCTAACAGATGAAGCTGACTGATGGAGCTAACTGATGGAGCTAACTGATGGAGCTAACTGATGGAGCTAACTGATGGAGCTAACAGATGGAGCTAACAGATGAAGCTGACTGATGATGCTAACTGATGGAGCTGACTGATGAAGCTGACTGATGATGCTAACAGATGGAGCTAACTGATGGAGCTAACTGATAGAGCTAACTGATGGAGCTAACTGATGGAGCTAACTGATGGAGCTAACTGATGGAGCTAACTGATAGAGCTAACTGATGGAGCTAACTGATAGAGCTAACTGATGGAGCTAACTGATAGAGCTAACTGATGGAGCTAACTGATGGAGCTGACTGATGAAGCTGACTGATGATGCTAACTGATGGAGCTAACTGATGGAGCTAACTGATGGAGCTAACTGTTCCAACTCAAACCAGAACAGAAGGATTTCTTCTCGATCAAAACAGCCGCCAGAATTCCCCCAGCGCCTGTGTTGCGTCCTGAGTTGCTGTTTTGCATCTGGAATCTTCTGTTTGTGGATGAGAAGGAGGGGTTCTGTTCTGTGGGTGTGTCCGTGTGTTCGGGGAGCCTCGTGGGGGCTGGCCGTGGGGGGGGGCTTCCTCCAGCCTGCCTCCACCGTGGGTCTCTCCTTGTTGATGAGGTCCAGAGGGAGGGACAGAGTCCAGGAGTCCAGGCTGCTCAGTCTCCGGACGCTCGGCAGCTCTGCAGCGGCGGCGTGAACGAAGCATCGAGCAGCGGCGAGCAGCGGTGCTGGCACCATGTCCAGGATCCAGACCTTCTTCCTTCTCTTGGTTCTCTGCACGGGGAACTCTGAGTCCTGGTTTTGGTTCTCAGACCCGGAAGAGAGCACAACAGAGTCCCCAACAGAGGCCATGACCACGAATGCGAGCACCACGCCGGCGGGGCCGACAGCTGCCGCCATGACAGCGACTAACGCCACCAAGGAGCAGGAGGAGGATGATAACCTGTCCGGGATGGGGGAGCAGATCCCCCAGGTGGCCACTGGGACGTTTGTAGAGGCGTGGAACGCCACCAGCAGGACTACAGCCGGAGCGAGCGGGAGGGCGGAACCCAACAGCACGGGTAATGCTAACACGCCGGGAGGGGAGGGGGAGCGCGAGGGTTCTGGTTCTGGGTCGGGCGGGGAGTCGGTGCTGATAGTGCTGAACAGTACAAGCGCTGGTTCAGATGGTCCAAACGCTCCCCGTGGCGTTGGCGTGGACGCCCCCCTCCCTCCTTGTCTCCCGGTTCCTCCTGATTGGCCCATTTGCTCAGCCAGGCATCCTCAGTCTCTCACCTTGCCCAACATTTTCAACCACACCTCTGTGGATGAGGTGGGGGCGGTCCTGAAGGAGTGGGCGTGGCTGGTGGAGGAGGGGTGCCACCCCAGTGCGGAGTGGTTCCTGTGTCTCCTGCTGGTGCCCGGGTGCCCCGGCCGGGCCCCGCTGCCCTGCCGCAGCTTCTGCCAGACGCTGCACGACAGCTGCTGGGCGTCGCTGGAGAACGGGCGGCTCCCTGTGGCGTGCCACCACCTGCCAGATGTGGCGCCCGAGCGCAGCCGTCCCGCCTGCGTGTCCGTTAGTAACTGGAAAGGTAACCTGGCCGGGCGGGGACGCCTCCTGAGTGGACGTACGTGTTGAAGCTGATGTCACGTCTGTCCATCACCAGTGCTGCTGCTGCTGCGCCCAGCTAACCTAGAGTTAGCATGTTTAGCATGTTTTAGCCACTTTCAGCGCGACTGCTGCTACTTTACATTGTGGCCAAATTAAAACAGTAAAAACATAAAGAATTTTATGCCACAGTTGGCTAGCCCTGCTGTTCTGTTGGTTTAGTTTCTTTAAAACAACGTTCAGCGTTGAAATTCAGATACACGCTAGCGCTTTAGCTTCAGGCTACATGAAGGCCTGGTTATTAACAGGGAAACGGGGGTTTTTCAGCCTGCTTCTTTTATTTGTTGGCTGCTAAAGGAAGTGCAGCGTCACGCCTGCTTTCATCCGAGCTGCATTTTTTCCCTTTCAGAGGTGCAGACGGATCTGGATTTAACAGGCAACATGATGAATCTGGCAGCTTTCAAGTCTCTGCAGGCTGAATTTCCCCAACATACCAAAGCCGGGAGGCTCCCAAGTGTTGCTGCTAATGGAAAGTGTAACGAGTCTGCAGCCTGATGGGTTAAAACATGCAGAAAGCGCGTCGCAGCTGTTCACCGCACATGTCCTGAGGATGCTGTCGGGCACCAGCATGAGGAGATCTCTGGCTGTTCAGGCTGCATGATGCCTTCACTGTCCCGTCAAACTGAATGTTGAGCAGCAGAAACACCGTCAGGCTCCGCTAACAGCGCTAACTAATGCTACAGATGCTACAACCCGGTGACATTTTCACACCGGTTTGACTAAACACGTCGTTTCAAACCAGGAGCACTTTGGTCAACCTTTAACTGGCGAAGGAAAAGATGGGTGGATGTGGACCAAAAGCAGAAAACAGGAAAGGCTGCAGCTGGACGGGGGCCCAGAGGGGCCAACCTGGGGGGTCCCGCAGGAGTCTCAGGGTTCCACCAGCCTCCAACCGAAAAATCACTTTTGAAGTGTTACTTTAACCACAGCAGAGTCTTTATGTCATTTCCTGTCGCCGAACCTCAGTGATTGAACAGGAAAGCAGCCGCGCGTGTCACATCCTGCATCGTGGCGGCCGCGCCTGCTTCTGTGTCGCCGCCGTTCGTTTTGATCGGCTGGAGATTCGAGTGGATTTGGAGATTTAACTGGGAGGGAGACAATAGGGCCGTCTGTGGTGGGAGCTGACCTTTACGATGGCGGGAGCGGCGGCGAGGAACAACGCGGCCTTGTGACTCTGATGAGACGAGGCGGCGAAGCGTCTCGTCCCAAGGTCGGAGGTCACGGCGACTGGAAGGGTGGTCACGGAACGTTCATGCCACCGTTGGAAGGACAGCTGGGGGGTTGAGAAAAGCCTTTTCATGTGGTTTGACTGGAGTTAGCTGGGTTTCCGTTAGCGATGAGCCGGAAAGCTAAAAGTGCAAATAAAGTATCAATAATCAGTTTTTAATTCAACAAAAGTTCAGCAGAAAAAAAGTTATTAAATAAACCAACTAATTAATTGTTTTAAAAGACAAATAAACTCAGTTAAAATCAACTCTCCTCAAAAATCTGTAGCTAGCAACAGGCTAAGCTATCTTAGCATCCGCGTGGAGGCGATTAGCATCATCTGAGGCGCTGTGAGAAGATCCATCCAGACTGAAGCTGCTCAAACACGGATTAACGCGCCTCCACCTCACAGCTGCCACCCTGAGATGAGCCTCCAACCAGCAGCCAGAGGCCAGTTCTGCCCAGAGGGTCCAGCAGCTGACGGCACAGCTGCTCTGGCTCAACTCGCTGGTTCCAGCAGGTTCAGCTGCTGGTCATGTGACCAGCGCCAGTCAGGGCGTTTAGCTCACGTCCTGATTCACAGCCATGAGCGACCTCAGAGGGGTGGAGGTGGGGCTTTTCTGCAGACCGAAGGCCTGGTGGTTCCTGATGGTTCCTGGGTTTTGCTGGTGGTTCCTGATGGTTCCTGGGGTTTGCTGGTGGTTCCTGATGGTCCCTGATGGTTCCTGGGGTTTGCTGGTGGTTCCTGATGGTTCCTGGTGTTTGCTGGTGGTTCCTGATGGTTCCTGGGGTTTGCTGGTGGTTCCTGATGGTTCCTGATGGTTCCTGGGGCTTGCTGGAGGTTCCTGATGGTTTCTGATGGTTCCTGATGGTTCCTGGGGCTTGCTGGAGGTTCCTGATGGTTTCTGATGGTTCCTGATGGTTCCTGGGGTTTGCTGGTGGTTCCTGATGGTTCCTGATGGTTCCTGATGGTCCCTGATGGTTCCTGGGGTTTGCTGGTGGTTCCTGATGGTTCCTGGTGGTTCCTGATGGTCCCTGATGGTTCCTGGGGTTTGCTGGTGGTTCCTGATGGTTCCTGGTGTTTCCTGATGGTTCCTGATGGTTCCTGATGGTCCCTGATGGTTCCTGGGGTTTGCTGGTGGTTCCTGATGGTTCCTGGTGTTTCCTGATGGTTCCTGATGGTTCCTGATGGTTCCTGTGGTGCTGCTGCCTCTTTCCTTCCCTCAGGTCACTTCTGAGGTCAAACATGTTGGAGATCGTGTGACCGTGTCAAACCTGAGTGGCGTTACGTCAGGAACCCACGCCGGAGTCCGTGGGAACCCGGAGGGTCTCGGTTTGTGGGAGAGCTGCGGTCCAGCGGGGCAGAACCAAAGCGGATTAGCGCTGGGAAAACCCTGGGCTCTAAACGAAGACAGATGCGGGATCGGTTTCCTGCCAGCGGAGCCACCGGACGAGTCCAACAGCTGCGGCAGCTGCGGCGCTCAGACCCACCAACGGCAGGTGTCCGCCGGGAGGCGCCGCAGCTCCGACCGGATCAGATCCCAGCAGATCCAGGCCGGACACACAATGCAGCATTCACAGAACCGTCCCCGAGCGTGAGAACGGTTCCGGTTTCCGCCTCAGTGGAGGATCTTTTCGACCTTTCAAAGTCCTTTTCGGGGTTTTTCAGGCTTTCTAACTGTAAACTAGTCGTTTTTCATCTAAATGATCCTTTACTCGCATCTTTCTTTGTGGAGAACACCTGCAGAGAACTAGAACCTGAAGCAGGTGTCCCCCTGAGCCGCCGGGTTCTCTCGGATCAACGCGTGGACCCCTGACCTCGCGTTGACATCACAGAAAATGGCCGCCGTGCGATCGTGTTCCGTTAAGCTCAAGCTGGGTCGTGGTTCTGGACGACGTGAGAAGCAGCTGTAAACATTCCCATCGTCTAAGTAGCTCCAGAAGCTCTGGGACTTCAGCCGTTGAGGCACGCGAGGCCGCGGCCATGAATCCGGTCGACAGGCGTCCTCTGGAGATGCGGAACCGGGGGCGCTGGCTAACGCTGACAGAACTTTGAGAGCGGTTCTGCTCCCTTTGGGTCGGTTTAGAATCTGTGGGAACTGACATGTCAGCGGCTTTCCATTAGGATCCCCCAGAGAGTGGCCCCTGAAATAGAAGCTGCAAACTGGAACCAGTGAGGCCGGGGGGGGCGTTAGCGTTAGCGTTAGCGTGCAGCAGCGAGGACTCTGGGCTCTGCGGTGGAACCATCCACATGTTCACACACGTGAAGCACCGGCGAACTCGGCTTCAGATGAATCACAACCTTGATGATGTCGCGTTCATTCGTCCACGCCAGCTCCGTTTCCTGTTTTACAGCTGAAGCAGCCTGGTCAGAGTCACCTCAGGAGGTTTTCAGGCGTTTTTAAAGTGAATATTTGAAGGTCGACCAGGCCGCTGAGGTTCTGCTGGTCCGGGCCGTCCTCCTCCGCACTTTGGCTGCTTTTTGTGTTGCCCTTGAACGCCCCACGGTTCTGACCTCTGACTCTTCCCAGCAGCTGAGAGCGGCGTCTCTCTGCTCCAGCTGATCGGAGACCCGCCGCCGCCCGAGCTCAACAGGTCGTCCGGGCTGAGGGGGCAGGTCAGCTTCCGCTTCCGGGCCGAAGCCCTGGCCGGCCAGCCGGCTCTGGCCCACGTCCCCAACCCGTTCTACCGCCATTTCTCCCTCATCTTCAACGTCAGACCATCCTCACCCGCCGCCGCCGTCCTCTTCTCCATCACCGACGGGCCGCAGAAGCTCGTGTACGTGGGCGTGAAGCTCAGCGCCGAGAAGGCGGGCCGCCAGAAGGTGCAGTTCTTCTACACCGAGCCCGACTCCGAGGCTTCCTACGAAGCCGCCAGCTTCGACGTGCCGAGCCTGGTGAGCTCCTGGACCCGCTTCTCCTTGTCCGTCTTTGAGGACCAGGTGACCTTCTACCACGGCTGCGAGTCGGAGCCGAAGGTCATCCGCTTCGAACGCTCTCCTGACCCCATGGAGCTGGACCGGGGGGCGGAGATCTTCGTGGGCCAGGCGGGAAACGCTGACACCGACAGGTTCAGGGTAAAGATCCACGTTTAAATTCTGTCGCCAACAGGGAGTGGCTGGAACAGCCTGATGCTCTTCCTCCCTCTCACCTCCTGTCTTCAGGGCGACATGTCGGAGCTGAAGGTCGTGGGCGACCCTCAGGCGGCTGAACATCTGTGTGATGATGAGGATGATTCTGACACCGTGAGTCCTTCAGTTGGAGTTCAGGAGCCGCCGGCAGCACCTCCGCCTGTCAGACTGACGGTGTCTGTGTCCCTCAGGCCTCCGGAGACTTTGGCAGCGGCGATGGCGGCGATGGCGGCGACGGCGGCGCAGAGCGGCAGACGGGACACACGCTGAAGGTTAGCGCTCATTCCTTCAGCTCTGATTTGGTGTCCGTGTGTGCTGGTGCCAGTGACGCAGGTTCTGTGTGGAATGCTTCTTTGCAGACTACACCTGCCTCCTTCCCGCCTGTAGCTGCACCTCCGGTCACGGCCTCACAGAAAGCGACAGGTAAGCGAACGCAGGAGGAGGTGGAGGGTGGAAGCTCTGAGTCGCTTCATTCAGAAATATGCGGCTCAGTCCTGTCTGGACCTGAACGTCAGAGAAGGTTTTGGCTGCAGGGGCTCCACTAGGCTCATGGGATTTGTAGTTGTGTTGCGCCCCCTGCTGGACAGGCTGATCCATGCAGACTCCCACATCTGAGCTCCATGTTCTCTCTACGTTGTGTTAAAATCACTTTGTTCTGCAGTCTTATTAGGCTCTATTTTAAACTATATTGTTTTTATCCCCCTCAGTCACCGTAAAGTAATTAATTGTCACGAAGAAATATAGATAATTTTGATTCTTTAGTCTTGTAAACCTCTTCAATAACTGAAATATATACGTGACCACAAGGTGGCAGCACTAGGCCCTGATATTTATCATTTATGTGCAAGAGAATTATGAATAAACCAACTTCCTTTGAGATTTGGAAAGTTTTGATATTTTTAAATAAATGAATGAATGATCACAGTCTTTTATTGCAGTCTTATCTTGATTTATATATATTTTAGATGTTATTTATCACAATGTTCTGCCACTCCTTTATTCTGTGTTTTTTTTATTGTTTGATGTTGCGTTCAGGTCCCATCGGTGAAAAAGGACAGAAAGGCGACAGAGGAGAGAAAGGCTTGAAGGGGGATCTCGGCCTCGTGGGACCGAAGGGAGAGCCGGGTTCTGGCAGCGGTTTATCGTCTGAGGGCAGAGGACTGAACGTAAACAACCATTAAAGAACGAGTTTTGATTGATCATGTGACCAACCGCCTCAGATATACTGATCTTTTTCTTTGGTTTTCAGGGAGAAAAAGGGTTGAAGGTGAGAAAAGAACATCACAGTCTGTTAAGACTTTGATTCTGTGGCTTAATCCAGCTTTTACCACAAACTCAACCTGTGTTTGATTTGTTTTTTCAGGGAGACCAAGGTGAAAAGGTCAGTCTTGTTAACTGTGATTAGCTCCTTTTTTAAGTGCCAACAGAACCGGTTCTGTTTGGTCAACAGCTATTTCTGAGCACACCGCTAGGGGGCAGTATTTTACCATTTCTCATGACAGTGGGACACGTGGTATTAGCAAAACATTCAATCACATTTGTTAGCACGCTAATCCCTCTTCCTTACATTTTATATATTTTTAGCTTCTTCGGCTGAACTTCTTCTTCCTCGGCAGATCATTACAAAGAACCGCATAAATGTCATTTTCCAGGACACGTCAAAACATTTGGGTGTCCTTTAACTTTCAGTTTATTTATCTTGAGTACGTCTTCACAGGGAAGTTCAGGTGTTGGATTTCCTGGTAAAAAAGGAGAACCTGGAATTCCAGGCCCGCCTGGCCCCCCTGGGCCTCCTGGTCCTGCATCAGAGGTGGTTCAACTGGAGGATGGATCCATCGTGCAGCACCTACCCGGATCTGCGGGACGAGCGGGCCCACCAGGATCTGATGGATTACCTGTGAGTCCAAATTCTGGAAGGAAGAACAAAACCTAATTTTGGAGATATTTAAATACTTTTAACTGAACTTGTTTTATCTTGTAGGGGGATCCAGGAGAGAACGGGAAAGATGTAAGTATCGGACTTCCTTTAACCCAGTGAGGATCATCACAAAAATGAAGATGGAATTTGGTTCTTGTTCTCAGGGGCCCCCTGGACCACAGGGAGCTCCAGGAACTCCAGGAAGTCCTGGTGCCAAAGGCCAAAAGGTTCTTGTTCAGTTTTCAACTGAAAATTCAGTGTGGTTGTTTGTTTTTGCTGATCACATGACGTCTTTTCAGGGAGATCCTGGAGAAGGTCAGCCGGGGCTCAGAGGACCCCCAGGTCCACCAGGACCTCCTGGACCTGGAGCTGGTGACCGCCAAGTATGTCAGCACCACAACCATCCTATTGTCTTGACCTGTCCTGATTTATTGATGTATTGTCCTGATAGACACTGACATTTTTGGACATGGAGGGTTCAGGATTTGCAGATCTGGACAAAATCCGGGTACGTTTGTTAACTGAGAAGTTCGACAAGTTTGGAACTTGTGTCTGGGGAGAAAACCTTCATCAGTATGTTACTATCCAGGGTGCCCGTGGTCCTCCAGGCCCCCCGGGGCTCCCCGGTCCCCCGGGCATTCCTGGGACTTCAGTGGCAGTTGGACCTAATTCAACAATAGCTTTTGGGCCTCCTGGACCTCCAGGACTGGACGGAACCCCTGGTTTCCCTGTGTGTATCCGTGCTAAAGACAACAACCACACAAACTGGAACATTCAAGCAAATTCATGTCTCTGCTGGGTTATTTTCAAACTCTGAAAAGACGTTTTTCCTGTTCCAGGGTCCTCCAGGTCCGCCAGGCCGTCCAGGTCAGCCGGGACTGGTTGGAGTGAAGGTAAGATCAGGATCTCCTCAGCAGATTTCTGAAATTTCAGAACAAATGAGATCAGTAGCTGCAGGAATGGCATGACTGGACCAGCCGGTCTTTGCAGGATTTCAATTTGAAAACAAAAATGAACTAAATCAGATTTATAGCTGGTGTCGTCACCAGAGAACAGATCACCAGATCAATCAGGTGTGTTTCAAGCCCATCAATCGACGTGCTGTCATCTGCTTCACACACATGCAATCTTCTCATTGGCCACCAGGGGGACAGTGGGGCACTGGGGCTTCCAGGCTTACCTGGAAAAAAGGTGCGTTAAATCAGATCAAACGGGCGGCTCATCTGTAGGAACGGGAGCTTCTGCAGAGCTTAATTGAAGTTTCTGTGATTGTTGCTTCCACCAGCCAGCTTCCCCCCCCCATCCCTGTCCCCGTCCCCGTCCCCCCATCCTCTGTGGTGTGTACTGGCTGTGAGCTACTGGGAATCTTTGAGTCACTGGTTTCACTTCCAAACCTTCCGTCAAACATGTCTGTCTTTCCATTTCTGTGTCAAATCATCTGATCTCCTGAAGGTGATGATTTGCTGTCCTCAGTGCTGAGTGGAGATGCCGACCATCAGCTCGATCAGGAGGGACGTTAGGAAGCAAACGGTTCAGACTCACCTGGTTGTTCTCCTCAGGGGGCTCAGGGGGATCCAGGAAGGATGGGCTCACCAGGCCAGACTGGACTGGCAGGCCTGCCTGGTCCCATGGGACCCGCTGGACCACCTGGGCCACCGGGACCACCAGGACCACCGTACCGTGGTGGATCAGCTTTGGTGAGACCAGACTGGTGCAGGTGTGTCTGATCTGACCCACTAGAACCAGTTCAGCCAAGGTTTCCCTCTGCTCTTCCAGAGAGACCCGGATAAGGCGGAGTCCACCACAGGTTTACCTGGATTCACAGGCCCACCTGGACCACAGGTACCTGGCAACCCTGGCGTCAGTCTCTGGCCTCAGGTCCTGCTCCGTCCCTGCGCTCCACTCATGACGTCCTGTCTTCTGTCCCTTTAGGGTCCTCCTGGGAGTGATGGCTTCCCGGTACGTCTGACCAAGATGGTGTTGTTCTTCTGGACTTTTCCTTCTATTTGATCGTTTCTGTCTCGGTGATTCATCATGGTCTCCAGGGGAGAGCAGGGTTGCCAGGTTTCAACGGAGAGAAAGGATCAGAGGGCCCACGAGGACCTCCAGGGATCCCAGGGATCGATGGGTTCCCTGGGAAGCCGGTAGGTGCATTCTGGGAGTTTTGGTATGTTTACAATGATGAATGTAACCTGGTTTAAAAAGCTCTTATCTTCATTTTTAGGGTGAAAAAGGAGACAGAGGAGAGAAAGGGGAGAGGGTGAGGTGGTGTTTTTAGGAGCCCTCCCTCTGTGGTCCTGTGAGACCCAGACTCCAACCTTCATGTCAAACTTCTCCTTAACTCCTCCCTTTGTCTTGAATTTCCATGAATGCGTCAGGGTCTACCAGGACGAGATGGTGGACTACCTGGCCCTCCAGGGCCTCCCGGACCTCCGGGACAAACCGTTTACCAGCCGTCTAATGATGTGAGTCACGGCCGGCGCCGTTAGCGTGCCGGGCAGATCACGGCCTGTTCCTCCATCACGCACCACCTCCTGTTGTGTTGCTCTTCCTGTTGTGTTACTGGTGTTGACTAACAGTCACGTCCTGGTTGTCTCTGTCCACCTGTCCACTAACGTCCTAACTTTGTCTTGCTGTAGTATAATGACGTGTTTTGGAGCGAGGTGTCTCAGGTGAGTGCCCCCCACCGGCTGAACCCCACAGCACCCACCAGGCCACTCAAAGACACGTTCCTCTGATGTTCTTACCGTTGTGGCTCCTTGTCTCCTCCAGGGTGGACCTGCTGGTGTGGCTCCTCTACCGGGCCGACCAGGACTCCCAGTATGTGACATCATCACCTTCACATGTTGTTCTGGATGAAGTCCTGATTGAATGAAAAGTTATTGTCTGTCTTTTTTTAATAATTAGGGGCCAGCGGGACCGAAGGGTGAGCGAGGGGCCTCGGGGCCTCCAGGATTCGCCCCCAAAGTGAGATTTTACACATTTTCTTGAAATAATTCAGCTTTTCAGGAAGTGAAAGATGGAAGGACGAGGATGTGTGCCTGTAAACATCTGGACCTGCTGCTGCTTTCAGGGACAGAAAGGAGAGCCCGGCATCATCCTGGGGCCCGATGGGACCCCTGTGTACCTGGGCGGCCTGGCAGGACTCCCGGTAAACACAGCCGTCCAGCCTCACATTTGTAAAAACGGGCAGCACCAACAGAGTGTGTGTGTGTGTGTGTGTGTGTGTGTGTGTGTGTGTGCGTGCGTGCGTGCGTGCGTGCGTGCGTGCGTGCGTGCGTGTGTGTGTGTGTTTGCGTGTGTGTGTGTGTGTGCGTGTGTGTGTGTGTGTGTGTGTGTGTGTGTTACCAGGGTGAGAGTGGACCTCCTGGACCTGTGGGACCCCCTGTGAGTTCCTCACTTCACAGATCAAATGTTCTGACCTTGAGGTTCTGGCTGTGCTGAAGGCGTGTCCTGTGTCCTGTTTCCTGTTTCCTGTTCAGGGTCCCTTTGGTCCTCCGGGCCAGAAAGGAGAGATCGGGCTTCCGGGGAGACCGGTGGGTCCACCTTAGACGGCGGCCTTTGTTGTGTTTGTGTGTGATGCTGAACGCTGGTGTGCGTTGGTGCTCCTCAGGGTCGACCTGGACTCAACGGCATCAAAGGTGTGAAGGGGGACTCGGCCGGTGGCCCCGGCTACGCTAGCCCTGTGAGTAGCCGCCGCGCTGCGCCCCGTTTGCCTCACTCGTCTTGTGTTAATGGCTCTGATCTCTGTTCTCCAGGGTCCTCCTGGTCCACCCGGCCCCCCAGGACCACCCGGAGCTTCCGGTCCCTTCGACAGAATCGCTGTGAGTTGATCTGATCTGAAAACATCTGGATGGTTTTGGTGGAAGCCCAACGAGGCTGACCAGCATGTGTGGTTGTGCTTTCAGGGGTACGAAGACCTCAGCAGGTATTTTCCAGGTACGTCCGTTTACACTGGTCACATGCTGGTTCCTGTTCCACTCAGGTTTAGATGGAAACTCTTTGTTTTCAGCCCTTAAAGGAGAGAAAGGAGAGCGAGGAGCAGCCGGGAGGGTGGAGGTGTCCGGTAAATCCACCACCTGAGCACACACAGGCAGAGGAGGGAAGCTCTCCTTCACTCAGGCATGTTCTTCTGTTTCCAGGTTTAGGTTCCAGCTTTGACATCAACACTTTGAGGGTGAGTGATGAACCTGTCAGCAGCTCTGGACTCCCAGTCAAACCAGTTCAACCAGTTCAACTCATCTTAGTGTGTTTGTTCCACTGCATCTGAGTCTGTTAATGCTGGTTTTTATGACCAGAATGAGATGAAAGGTGAAACAGGAGGTCCAGGCCTGAAAGGAGAGAAAGGAGAACCGGGCGGTGGATTCTATGACCCCCGGTTTGGTGGATCTGGATCCCCAGGACCGCCAGGACCTCCTGTGAGTCCACAGAGACGTCTGTTGATGGTGAGAGGGCGCACCAGAGAAGCTAATGCCTGTTTCTGTCTGATCAGGGTCCCAGAGGAGACTCCATCATTGGTCCACCAGGCCCTCAGGGACCACCTGGTCAGCCAGGCAGAGGCTATGATGGCCAGCCAGGACACCCAGGGCCACCTGGACCGCCTGGACCTCCTGGAGGATCATACCCTGGAGAGTCCTGGGACACACGTTGTGAGTTTACGTCACACACACACCCAAATATCCAAGATGACATCAATGTAAAGTCTGACCAAAGCTCCGCCTCCCTCTGTTTGATTGACAGCGGTTGGCATTCCAGGACCACCAGGACCTCCTGGAGCCCCGGGACTACCTGGACATTCCTCAGGAGTAAGACAACACATTCAGTTTCTCTAAAACAGATTTATGGTGCATTAAATGATTATTGTTGATGATAACGGCCGACTTTGTTTTATGAAGAAGACATAAAAGTGTGGAACAGCTCAGGTGTGTTTGTGCTGACAGGTGACGGTGTTCAGGACCTACGACACGATGGCCGGTACTGCAAGGAGACATCCGGAGGGGTCTCTGGTTTATGTCCTGGACCAAACAGATCTCTACCTGAGGGTCCGGGACGGAGTTCGCCAAGTCCAGGTAACAAACTCCGCTTTTTATGCTAAATGCGCTGTTTTTTTTCACGTGCGCTCACACGGCTGTTGTGTTTCCAGCTGGGGAGCTACATCCCTCTGCCTGGAGACGTGAGTGGCTCCCTTCTTTCTTTCCTTTCTCAAAGCGCACAAACGCCACGTGTTAACGTGTCAAACGTGCTCTCCAGGACAACGAGGTGGCCGCCGTGGAGCCGCCTCCAGTCGTCCTCTACTCACCGGACTCCAACACCGGCGCCTCCCAGCCGGAGAGTCCGGTCCAGCCCGGCCCACATCCACCGACACACCACAACCCTCAAGACCCGTATTCCCAACATCCAACCCACCCGGATCCGCGCTACCACCCAGATCCACGCTACCCCGCCCCCACAGACCCCAGGTATCCCAGTTACACGGAGCGCGTGAATCAGCCGGACGGCCGGTATTCCATCCACAGCACGCCGGAGCGGCCCACGCACCCGTACCACCGCTACCCGCTCACCACTCCACGAAGACCCCCCGCCGCTGAGACCCCGGTCCACCGCCACACCTCAGGCCCGGGGGTACGGCGCTCGCCTTTCTGCTCCGGGTTTGAGCTGACGGAGAACTGACCAGCCTGAATTATCCCCACAGCTCCACCTGGTGGCCCTGAACGCCCCTCAGAGCGGCGCCATGCGGGGCATCCGCGGCGCTGACTTCCTGTGCTTCACGCAGGCTCAGGCCATCGGGATGAAGGGAACCTTCCGCGCCTTCCTGTCGTCCAGACTGCAGGATCTCCACAGCATCGTCCGGAAAACAGACAGGCAGAGAATCCCCATCCTCAACCTGAAGGTTCGACTTCCAGATAAGCTCATTGAGAAGCTTCAGCTTCAGTGATGCTGGTCCTGAGCTGCTGAAGCGGGGGGAAGACGTTTCTCCTTCTCTCCAGAAGATCCTTCAGTTCTGAGCTCGCTGAGGGCGGAGCCGGAAAATAGAGCCCTTGTGGACTGTTAGTGCGCTAACGATCTGGGTGGTCACCTGACAGTCGTTGGCAGGGTGACCCAAACTGAACCTAGGTCAGCGACTCTGCCAACGACTCAGTCAGGTGACCACCCAGATCGTTAGCGCACTAACAGTCCAAAAGGGCTCTATTTTCAAGCTCCGCCCCCCGCGAGCTCAGAAGTGAAGGAGCTTCTGGAGAGGAGGAGAAACGTCTGAGGATCAACCTAAACAAGTCCAGCTGCTCAGAGATCCAGCCTTGGTTGTTTCAGGTTATCTTCCAACCGTAGTCTACCGGCATTCAACCAGCAACCTCAGAGTGAACCTACTCTTCTTCCCTCTTCATCAGGACGAGGTTCTGTTCGACAGCTGGGACGCCATCTTCAGCGAGGGCAGAGTCAAGGACGGCGTTCCCATCTACTCGTTTGACGGCAGAGACGTCCTCAGCGACGGCGCATGGTGACAAACCCAAACAGTGACCTCCTGGAGCCAGAGGAAACCCGGAGACGTGAACTCTGTGTCCCTCTCTCTGAGCAGGCCGGAGAAGATGCTGTGGCACGGCTCCACCGACGGCGGCCAGCGGCAAACGGAGGGCTTCTGCGAGGCCTGGCGCTCGGGCGACCACACGCAGCGCGGCATGGCGGCGCCTCTTCACAGCGGCAGCAGCCTCCTGCAGCAGCGCACCGGCAGATGCTCCAGCTCCTACGCGGTTCTGTGCATTGAGAACAGCTACGTCGGCCACGCCAGGAGATAGACCCTCCTGAGGCCACGCCGGCTGGGGAAGGCGGCCATGTTTGTGTCTGTAAATAGCATTTTTTTTATGTTATGTTTGTTAGCCTGTCTTATATGGTGCTACACAGGATGATCTCCACGTCTCAGGTGACCTTCAGTAACCTTCCAGCAGCCATGTTGAACATGTGACAGGTGTTTCATTTATTTGCTATTTTGACAGAAATATCAGCTTTCAAGTGGATGCAAATGTAGACGTTAGCTTCTCGTTAGCAAAGCAACGCTGCAACGTCACAAATTCAAATCTAAAGTCACCAGAATCTCCCAGCATCAGTTTAATCAAGTTCTTTCAGAAGAGTTTTCTCATATTTTCAATCTAAAAAATAATTGGGTAAAACTGCCATTTAATTACAAGATTTTCCTCACATTTTGTCATTTATTTGTGTTTTTTTACTTATATTTTTTGGAAATTCTTTGTTTCTCTTGGAAATGCAGTAAAATTCTCTGGGAGTTTTTGAGGAAATTTCACAGATTTTCTATTTCCCCCCAATCATTTAGTTGTGTAGTTGTGTGTTTTTAATGCCTGTTCTCAGCCCTCTGACACTGATGGAGATTCAACTGTGGATGACGAAGAAGAGTATTTATCCTCTCCTGAATCTGCAGATATTTATTCTTTATATTCAGCTCTACAAAAGCTTTGGTTTCTGAATTTAGGTCTTTATCATTCATGGTTCTGTAGAAACACAACAAAGCAACATTCTAACATCAAATAAATGTAGATTTTGAGATTTTTTTTAATTAAGTGGTTTAAAAAAGACTTGAGTTAAGTTTCCCCACATGTTACCTTAATTTTCTTCCTTTTATCAAGTAATTTGCATATAAATCTTTAAAATCTCTCTGTCCAACTGGAATGTCAGGCACTCTTATCTGAAATGGGGCAGTTGTCATGCTTGGATTTCAACTTTAACAGCAGCAAAGAGATATTTTTCATTGTTTTAGCTGCATTTTTTTCAACAATGCACTGATGTCCAGTGAAACTTGTGAAGTTTTCATCAGGATAAAGAAGCTCAGATCTTCCCGTTTGTATCGACTCTGGCAGGTTTATTAATGATGGTGATGCTGAATAAAGACGACTGCCTTGTCTCACTGTTTCCACTACACACGCGCACTCTTTTAAAAAAAATTTTTTTTAAATGCATGACTACTAAATAAACATTTCTAACTGGTTCTGAAGGCAAAAATGTCTACATGCTCATTAAAATGTACACAGGTTGTAGCTAATTAAAATAGCTACATTTTCAAATTACCGTATTTTCCGCACTATAAGGCGCACCTAAAAGCCTTTAATTTTCTCAAAACCCGACGGTGCGCCTTATTTATGGATCAATATTGGTTCATTGTGGCTGCCGTAGTCAGGGGGCGTGGCCGAAGTAACAGCGGTTATAAATGGAAGGTAATTCCAGTCCCACCATTAGCACTAAGGTTTGATTTACCGCAGCCATGTTTTACATGTTTACTGAATCGGGGAAAAGTTCCCCTCCACGTTTGTGAACGCACTAACTACGTGATAAACCTTGCGGTTGGTAAAAGATAAACTGTGTTGTGAAAATACTACGTCACTGACGTTACCTCGAGGGAAAAAAATAACCGTTTGAACCGTGACAAATGGAGCTGGAAATACATTGTTTTCGACGAGGGCGCCGCAAATCAGAGCTACTGGTCCGTACGGTGCCGGATTGTGAATGAACGAACTGGTTTTGGAGTGAACGGAGTTGTCAGAACGCTGGTTTGTATTCTATTACCGGTAATAAAGTTTGACTGACTGACTTATCTGTTTTGTTGACATTTCCTTTAGCACAGCTTCAGCTAGCGGATGATAACGCAACCGCAGCCACGACAGTAGCTTCTATTCTATGCGCATTATATATGAAAAAAGTTTCAAAATAGGCAATTTTTTGAAGGTGCCTTATAATCCGGTGCGACTTATAGTGCAGAAAATACGGTAATATTTAATTGTGTGAAAGTGTTAAATTGGAGAGGCAGAAGTGACGTCATGACCACAACCGAAAGGAGCCGGATGTCATCAGGTTACTGTCAACATGTCGGAGAAAAACAGGGAAACTCGGTCTGGTGAGTTCAACAAGCACTTTTTATTAAACGTTAAGTCCTTGAAATTAAGGCACTTTTGGAAGAAACACCTTCCATTTTTATCAAACTCACGTACAAAGAAATGAACTCTAAAAAGACACTAAACGACATAAATAATAACGGATAATTGCTATTAATGTAACCATACTTAAAGCTGAATTTGTCTGGACTTCTTTGCTGCCAAGTAAACTTTAAACTTCTTTATTCCTTCTCCATGAGAGGAATGTTGTGACGCCAGCGGCGCCCGTCCAGCAGATGGCGCTCTGGCCCGTGTGACCTGTGACCCCTCTGGCCTTTATTACTGTACTGTACAGTATATCACAGCACAACAGCCTGATGGTTGGACAAACGGTTCGTTTACACAAACCACTAAACATTTTATTATGTGTGATACAGG
>BJFM01003346.1:160973-189588 GCA_016586285.1 Arothron firmamentum | reverse complement strand
ATATATATAAATATATATATATAAAATTGTTGCCATGCAGACTACACATACGGAGATGGTAGGGAAACATATAATTATACTATTTATGAAAATAATTAAGAGAAGGCATGTGCTATCTATGGAATGGCAAAAAATAGAACTAAAACTCAATTCTCTACATATACATCTAATATTAAACTAGTTTTTATTAATGCCTTATTTTGAGTATGTAGCGCTCCTACATAGCCCCTATACAAGCTGCCAAAAAGGCAGCACAGCCATTGATTTCGTGAGGAACCTCTGCATGAACTGCAGCAATGAGATCCCAAGAGACTTCAAATGTCTTAACCAAAAGTATTTATTGCATCAAGGAGAATTGTGGATGACAACACTGGAGCAAGTGAAATGTCAGCCAAAAGTGTAAAGCCTGCAGAAAAGGCACAAGAGGCTTTATTAATGTTAATATGTTCAAATAAGCTGTCAGGATTTGGTCTACAGTTTGACAGGCATCAGTTCTTCCTCCAGATAGAGAAGAGTTTGTCAGAGAAGTGAATAAAACAGATGATAAGATGTACTTCAAACCTGCAAACAAGTCCTAAATTAAGGACAACTCTCTAATTGGCAAATTTGGCACATGTAACCCACCCTGGATTCATATTGGCATCAAGATTTATCCTCCATAAAGCCCCTTTCACTGCGATGTAGGACTGTGTGTGGTCCGGGCCACCCCCTTCAATCTGTTGTCCGGAAGATGATACAAAAACCTGAATGGGTCTGGGACAATTGGTCATACTCCACTCAGAGATGGTAGTCAGCAGTTGTGGGAGGCACAAGCTAGGAAAACTCTGCTGACTCATGAGGAAGAGAGGGCGAACTGTCCCTTATCATCCAATTAACGTGTCAAATTAAGACCCAAGGCACAGGGGCCTATCTGAGCCCAGTTAAGCAGAAGAAGGCAGAAATGAAAGAAGTGAGCACTGGCAGACTGATGAAGAGAAAATAGAAAAGAGTTCAGAGAGGACAGAGAGATGTGATGTATAGTTAAAAAACAAACAACAGAGTCCAATTGTGCCAACATATGTTTGTGTGTGTGTGTGTTCATCGGTTAGTCTTCCCCTACCTTTTCATCAAAAAAACAAACAAACAAAATATGGTTTCAAATCTTTTAAAACAAATCTGTCCATTTTGACAAATCAGT
This sequence comes from Arothron firmamentum, assembly GCA_016586285.1. NCBI lineage: Eukaryota > Metazoa > Chordata > Actinopteri > Tetraodontiformes > Tetraodontidae > Arothron > Arothron firmamentum. Next base: position 188,411 of record BJFM01003346.1, on the reverse strand, counting down.
ACTGTGAGAGCAGGCGATAATTTGGCTTGGTATAATTTCCTGGACGAAAAAGATCGACTGTGACTGAGTAATTAGTGGTTAAACCATTGACCACCACCTTTAATCTTTTTTTTTTTTCTTCTAAATTTAGGTGTTGACGTGACACACCTGGGGCAGGTGAAAAGTTCATCCTAAATTATATACTGCAGAGGTAAAACATTTGTGCATTTCACCTGCACAAAGGAGAGACAGTAAAATCTAAAGGGAAAAAAATTAATTAATTAAAGGAAATACAGGCCTTTTTTTATTTCTTAAGCAATTAGCTATATTTGTGCCAAGTGTAAGACAAATCCACATGGAGAACTCCTCCAGGGCACAAATATTCATGAATCTAGCCGGCAGTAACGATACGCTGTAACGGCAGTCAATGTCAACAACTAAAAAGTGCTGAGAAGTTTTCAAATTTTCTCACGGCACTGCTTTGTTTCACTGTGTACTCCCTGAAATGCCAAAAGAACAGAAACAAAGACAATAATTCACATGGCATGGTTGCACTTCTCTGTTGGTGTCAGTGCTTTGGTAAAGGGTACAAACAGGAAATTAACCTGAAATCTTTACTAGTGATAGGTGGAACCAACAGTGTACCCAAAACACATACAAACAGCACTGAAAAATTTGGCCACGGGGTCACTGAGCGGACCAACCATTAATCCATCCGGTTTCTGTTAACTGTGACTTGTCCCTCATCAGTTTTACAGCTGGTGCTGGTTTCTATCCCAGCAGTCACCAGGCGAGAGGCCAGAATACACCCTGGACAGGTCATCAGTTCATCACTGGGAGCGCGCACACACACACACACACACACACACACACACACACACACACACACACACACACACACACACACACACACACACACACACCTAGGGGCAATTTAGAGGTATTATTTAACCCAAAGAGCATGTTTTTGAAATGCGGGAGGAATTTATGTTCAATTTTAAGCTGCTTGTAAAAGACAACAGTAGTAAGATTGATTCTTTACACATTTTCATTAACAATCTCACTAAAATGGAGGTTCTTTACTCTTTCAAATAAAATTTCCACACGCACAGAGTACAGCAACACCCTCTTTAAAGGCCATCCCGACAGGGATGATGGATGAACAGTCGCTTCCCTGTTCGCTGGGGTTACCCGCTGCGAAACACCCCACATGGAGCCAAATATTTTACCAACAGGAGTAAAAGTGGGAGCGGATGCTTAATTGTGTACCGAGGCTGGCTGCCAGCAAACCCCAGGCGGCAACTGTCCTTTCAGATCGCTGCTGATTTGTGGCCATTGTCCTATTACAGCAGGGGGGCAGAAGGACAGAGCATGGGAATTGTGATTGGGCAAACAAAGGATGACATCATGGGCATGATTTTGGAAATATACTGGAAATGTCAGCACTTCTGCAAAAATCTCCACATGCAGATTTTGTACTGTCTCATAAAGCGTCTGGCACGAATCAAATTTTCTCAGGGAACATGTGAGAATTCTAAAACTGAACAATCATAAAAGAACACACGCATACTGACTAATAAAGCACAGAGCAAATACGACATGAAGGCGGAAACATCTGCTGATTCTTCTGTTCCGGGAATGCAAGAAGGAAGCTATTTACATCAGACATTCAGGCAAATAGACTCCTTCATATGAAGCACGATACATTTCAAACTGTCCCCATTGGTGGGAAGAATTGAGAGCCAAGATGTGCCACATTCTCTTTGCTGAGACGAACCCCAGTCACAACTTGCTGTTGTTCTCTGATGAGCTGTTAATCAAACGGCTACATAGTGTAGGAATATACATGGATACCTTTAGCTACCTACATAGCTACATTTTTAGCTACCTTTTAAGCACCATATTTTGCTTTCTGTTCTTTTTTTGTTGTGCTTTTATACTGATAAGGTCCAGTATGATGGAATTACTGCCATCTAGTGGTATGATTTAAACAATGTGATAAAAGGACGTGTGGTAGAATTACTGAATTTGTATTTAAAGGAAAACAGAGCTATTCACATTTTTCTGTGATTATACATCAATGATGCAGATAATCTACCATTTTCTTTGTCTCCCAAGTGGTGGATTAATGCCATATTTCTGTGGATTAGTTGCAGAAAGAGTGGTTTGACTGTAATGTAATTTAAGTGCCATACAATGAATTTTCAGACTGCTGGGAAGTGGCTGAGGTACTTTTACATATCTCATTTACTTATCTCCTTCTGTGTCTTCCCTCCTCCACTGCTTTCATGGGTTCAGAAATATGAGCTGTCCTACTTTTTCAGAGTAGGGGGAGAGAAGGAGAGAGAGAGAGAGAGAGAGAGAGAGAGAGAGAGAGAGAGAGAGAGAGAGAGAGAGAGAGAGAGAGAGAGAGAAAGAGAGAGAGGTGGGGGTGGCAAAACAAGATAGAGGGCAGAGAGAAGGCAGGGGGAAAAGAGAAAGACAGTGGCAGTATCTCTGACCTACATGAGTCCTGCTCAGTTTTGTCCAGATGAAAATGCCTGAAGGCAGCAACACATTGCTCCATTTCGCAAAACATTTGGACATACACAAACTTTGACACATGTATTCATGCACATGTGCACATTTCAAAATCAGAAAATATGCTATGCACATTACATGTCATTTCTGAGCTTTATTTTGCCAGATGACAATAAACTTGGTAAACTCTTGAGACCTCAACACAGAGAGGGGGATAAGGGGAAAGGGGACAGCATGCCTTCTGGGACAAAGAATTAGGGATTGAACAATTCACCAAGAATTAGACTGGTGTTTCCCAACATTAGGATGCAAAATTTATCATGCAAAATTCATATACTGATTAAAATATACAGTAGAAGCTCAACTTGTTAAACTTGCATTAAAATAACTATTCTTTATTCAAATGCCATCAATCTTACTTCCTATGAGCTTTAAAATGACAACTGGGAAATAAATGTTTAATAGTTGCTGTGTGACCAAAGAATTTTTTAACATGTTAAACGCAAAATTTTAATAGTTTGACTAGGATTTAATTGTCTTCTTTAACCAAAATCTAATTACATAAGTGCACATTAAAGTGTGTATTTTTGTAAATAGTACATACTGAGGAGCAGGTGTCTGGTTTTTACCACTTTGCAGGGCAATTTCAGGGTTAAGAACAAGTTTTAAGGCTAAGGATAGGATTAATTTCAGGCCATGGTTATGGTAAAGGTTAGGCAATTAACTGTGGTGATTAGGATACGGGGGAGAGGAATGAATTATATCAGTAAGAGTCCTCACAAAGACAGTAGTATGTGGGGGTTTGAGAGAGGCAAAGAGTGAGAGAGAGTCTATATACAGTACAGGATGTAGCTTTCTGACTTGAAAATTTCAGTCACGCTGTGGGGTCTGACCATCTATGTGGGGTCTTACCACTGTCACATGACCAACATCTTAGACCTCTCAACATTATCATTAAATTTCAAGGTAAGGCCTTGGGTTTAAGAACAAGGCATGATTAGAGGTGAGGTTAAGGTTACAGTTAGGTATAATCTTATCCCGTCTTGGGTAAGGCAAAGGCTGAATAGAATGGAAAAATAAATTGAATTCAATGTAAAGACCCCTCAAAGATTGCTGGTAAACCAGCGTGTGTGTGTGTGTGTGTGTGTGTGTGTGTGTGTGTGTGTGTGTGTGTGTGTGTGTGTGTGTGTGTGTGTGTGTGTGTGTGTGTGTGTGTGTGTGTGTGTATGTGCGTTTATGTGCACTCACAGAAATGTGCGTGTGTGTTTTACAGATACCAAAGGGGTTTGCTTTAGGAATCATGAAGCCAGCGGGCAGGGATGAACCACAAACACACAGCTGCACGCACGCACAAGCTCAATAGAACCCTCGGTTTAAATTCACATCAGCTACAACAATCAGACATAAACAATCCAAGAGCGAGGGCGAACCGCACACATGCACCACAACACATACCCTGCAATGCAAAGAAATTTTTGTGAGCACTTAATCACGTGCGTGTCAGCTGAGGAATGAGACGAAGCAGCTGTGGGGGCTGCGTCACCCTTTGTGTTCGGCCACCTATTGCTTGCAGAGTCAAGCGTGCATGCTGCACAGTAAATTAGGTAGAGCAAAGCCCTGTGGAAAATGCGCTTTAAAAAACACAAAGTCATACACGTTCCCATGGAAGCTCCCACACACTGAGCCCGACCGTCTGGGCATCGACAACATTCCGTTCTGCTTTTCCATTTACAGTGGAAAAATCTGACCTCTGACCTGTAGTAGTTCCAACTCGAAGAAAGAGGCAGCCAGGGAATGCCATGCATGAGTGCTAGCAAAATGAGAGGAGGGATAGATCGATACCCATCATTTATGCTTTTCTCCTGCCTTCTATTCAGCAGTGTGAGGCAGTCATTATCTAAAGCTGTTTACTTAACTTGGGAAAAGAACTGAAGTTTGTACTTTTTCAGACACCTCTTGGCCATAAAGAGCTAAACGTCAGCTCTTTGGCCAGCTTATTTTCTTTCAGACTTTACGACCTGAGAGTTTGGTGATTTATTTCACTCTCGCTCCTCTCATCTGTGTGATTTTTGGCTGCAACGTTTTGTAATAACAGGCAGTTATTTTCAAATGTCAAATCGTTGATAGCTAAAAGAAAAGTCAATATTGGGGGCTATAGTACATTAATCACGTGTACTCAAACACAAATGCAGAAATGTTCAATGTATGCATGACCTCTAAAGGGTAGATATGACACAGCTACAAAATAGTAGCTGTAGTACAAAATAGTTTTTGGTATTAGCGCTGCTAGCAGGAGTGGATTAGACAAAGTTCCTTATGTTTTCAGAAACTGGGGATAGATTGAAAAATCCTTGGATAAAATTGTGTCTGTTTATTACTTTGCAGATGCCATGAGCTGCTTGGAAGGCTAGCACCATGAGTGAGTGCATGCAAAATTCATACATTCAGAATATCAGCATTTCACAAGTAGCGGCGATGATAAATTCAGATTCTTTTAGGCAACTGGTGCAATGATGGGATAGAAAGGCAGATAGATAGTGCCTGTCTCATTAATGCATATGCTATTCCTCTCTGTAAATAATTGAATGAAAGGAGGCTGTGCGGGCAAAGTTTTCAGACTCGCACAAAATAAAAACTTGTGATTTGAGGTTAGGAGTCATTTTAAAATGATCTCCGTCATCTGATACCAAGACTGCTACAGTCTTGAGCTCATCGTTTAAATTATACACTTCACGACTGGCACTTGATCTTGGCAGCATTCTCAAAATGCTTTCATGATAAGTACATGTCAAAACTGTTAAGTCTAGCTGACACAAAAGTCAAAAAGTCAAACAGGAAGAGAGAGAGAGAGAGAGAGAGAGAGAGAGAGAGAGAGAGAGAGAGAGAGAGAATGACAGACCGAGAAATAGGTGGCAAGATTACTCAGTGTGCATTACAGTATTGTAATTATTGATTAGAGAGTAGCTAATTTTATCATACTGCTCAGCAGTTTGCTTCAACACTGCTCACATTATTATTTACTGACTGATTTGCTTTTAAAAATAAGAACCAGATGTCATTAATTATTTATTAAAATATTACAATGTCTTCAGTTATCATAAAAGTGTAGTAAAATGTAATCTGAAAGAAGTATATAAAGTATGAAATGCAGAAGCGACAAGCTACAATGTTAATATTATGTTAATGTAAGGAGAAAACTGTTGCTTGCACATTTGCTTTGAGCTTCATGACACACGCCCAAGCATTATCTGTCAGCCATGTGCAGCTGATGTCACTGGTGCCAACCCAACCGCCACTGCCCGTCTGGTACACTGCACTATTTTTGTCCTCTTACTTCATCACATGCAAAGAAACACTCTTCAAATCATCCGTTACCGGTGGACGCGTCGCAGTGCCGCGGCCAGACTGAAATATTAAGATGGCAACAGAAATTTTGACTCAACTGTGAGTTTGCAGCCAAGCCAACGGGTGGAGGGACGAGAGGAACGCAGCAACATACAATAAAACGATACGAAGGCCCGCGGGAAGATAATGAAACACAGACCAGAGCTGCAGAGGCAGGGCTTGGGGATCTTGCCACAGCATAGAACACAGAGAGCTGCAGGACATCCTAGTCCAAGTACAGTAAATCCGCAAAATCTGGCAATCCGATGATTATTGTTGCCACACGAGAATAACTCAGCCATGAGAACACAATACCCTAGCAAACCTAAAGCCTTTCTACCTTTTACTGAGGACTGACTATCACAAAAATGCACTGAAACTAAAGCATGCACAACTCGATTTATTTCTGTACATTTTTTTAACACAACTTTGTCACCGATGCTGCAATAAATATTGCTATCAGAACTCATTTTCAGATTTTCTGCATAAAAAATGCACAGCTATATTAAGTTGTGGAGAAGAAGGAAATACATCATATGGCAATGTCAAACAACCAGCACAGTGATTCCTGACAGCCCTGCGCCGCTCCCTCATGCCTCCTGCACAGAGGCAAGGGAGCGAGTTAAGGAGAAACAGAGGGACAGAAGTGTAAGAGCCTGTCAGAAAGCGCCTGGAGGATGGAAAATTCAGTAAACGAAACAGAAAAGCTTCTCAGCAGCAGGCTGGCTGACTGGCCCTGATGTTTGGAAGGCAGGGAGAGGGATGGGAGAGCCAAAGTGATGAGGAGGGATAAAAACAGAAAAATGCACACAACTCTACACATATGTTTGGAATCACTCCGGCTAGAGGTCTCAAGTGCGGTGGGAGCAATAAATTACCTGTTCAACATCCCACATGTCAAATCTGAAACACATCACCCTTCCCCCCCCCCCGCTGCTGTCAAACACCCAGGGGAGAAGCAACCGCTTAAATGCGTGGCACGTGCGTGATGAGTTTCTTCCCCCTTTTCATTTCCAAAGCAGAAAGATGCTGAAATGAGTTTCCACCAAAAAGCTGCCCCAGTGAGACATATTTTCCACTGCCATCAACAATAGAGAGACACTGCCAGTTCTCTAAATAGTTTACAGAACTCACAAACAGGATGACGCGAGTGCAAACACGCACACGCAAAACAAATACACTCATATGCGCTAATGCATTTGTACATACGAAAACACAAAGATGTGCGTGTGTGTCATTTTTTAATTGCACGAGACTAAACCAATAATTACAAAAAAAAGCTTTTTTGCATCACAGCAATGTTTTGTTGTAACAAAATTAAATAATTGGTCCAAATTGTGTCACTTTACCTAAATAAACATTTGAGATTGAAGCGTGATTTCCCCAACAGGATTATTCAGAGTTCTCAGCTGAGACAGCAGAATAAAACAGAGCAACTGGAATTGTTCATTCCTGCTGTTTAGAAGTCTTGACACAACCATAAATAAGAAACAGGGCTGCTATGAAGTGGGTTTGTTGATAATTAAGTCCGTAAAAGGAGATAATAGTTCCAAATAGAAGTTAGCGAATAAAAACCAGTTGCATTTTTAACACAACATGTGCTTTACACCTTCACTGATCTATGCCCCATCTGTACATCCTAAAGAAACCTAAAAAATTGCTAATCCATTTATGATCGCTACCTACCCCATGACTCTTCTCCGGGCACCTGGAGAGCCACAAATAAACTATTTCAACAATAACAGGAGAGCTGACAGGTATAATTTGCCTTTGCTGCTGCTCTCCAAATCCCCTGCACTTCTTTTAATCCCTCACTCTGCTCACTGCGCTCATAAAAGGCCACGTGGGAATTCAAAACCAACAGCATTCCCGTCCCGTGCAGGCCTAATAAATTGGTTTCCGAGCATTTACCAGACACGGCTGCTTTACTTATACGGAGCCAATGTTATGTCACAGCTAGTAATTCAAGGCAAAACTCATAACCACTTAGTGAGACATTAATCTTTGGCCTATTTACCGTATGAGCAGAGATTTACAATGCAGTGTTGAACATGCACCGCAGCTTGTAATTCAATCGGTTGACATTCCCACAGAGAAAGAGACAGCTTTCCCACTCATCAAGGCCCGAATGAAACTAAATCTTTCAGGAGTCTGTCCGACATTAAATATTTAGAGCTTTATTTATATCACACATTCAAAGCCACAGTTTCCCAACTCTGAAAGCCACGGATTTATCAACTCATCAGGTGATCTATGAGCTGTGCAGTTACCGTTAAAGCAGACCAAAAAAAAAAAAAAAAAAAGATTTAACCGGAATTTTCTCACACCAGAGGAGCCGTGACCAGGACCAGGCCATGATCTTAGCCAATACTAGTATTTATGGGAAACAGTCCGCCCTCACATTACTGTAAGATGGTATGCTAATGTGACCAGCACTGGCCAGCTCCATGTGAAGACCATTAAACGTGATGATGGAGAGCCTCTGACTTCCAGGAATAGACAGAAGAGACCCTAAATCTTTGTTAACTGACACACAAATACGAGCGGCTGAGCAGAGACGAAATGCTGCCAGATGTGCAGATGTGCACGCATGCGTATATAGCGGCTTCCCACTCTTCCTCACTGCACCTCATTCTTTCTATTCCTCGAATAAAGCCACTAACCACCTCTTGTGCACACACTCACTGTGCAGATTCAACATGCAAGCAATCAGCGTGCCTCAGATGCAAAACACCAGCAGATGTACGGCGTGTATCACACAGTTAGCCACGACATATGTACACATTTATTTTACGTATGGAGGTCTGGAGTCACACAAACAGCCATAAACACAGAAGTACGTCAATATCAGTTTATGTCTCACATCCTGTTTTTCAAAGGGAAAGCAAACCCATACTGGGATCATTTTTTGCATCTAGATTCAACCACACCAAAATTATAATGTGCAGCTAAAATATTAAACCCACACAAACAGCCCTGCAGATAAAAAAAAAAGGAACCTTCTGGTTGTTTTGTGAATTCCTCAGTAATTGACAACAGTGACTTTTCGACTTACATAGTTGCCAGCTGGGGGCTCTCCTGGAGGCAAGGATCCAGGGCTGAGGACAGGGGAGCTGGCCGGACTGCAGAGCTCAGGGAAAGGGTTCGGGATAGCTGGGAGAGACGATGTCCTCAGCTGCTGCTCCTCCTCCTGTAACCTCCTGGACACCGCAGACAGGACAAAGGTGTACTTTGTAGCTCTAGCATTGGTTCACGTAGTAAAAGAGGCAAAAACATGACCCGACGACTGAGGTCATGGATCAGAGAAGCCGCATTAAAGGTGAAATGGGAGAGCTTTGAAATGAGAGCTGCTGACACATGTATGCACTTGAAGAGGAGACAGTGTTAGAGGTAATAAAGCATTCATTCCTGTACAAAATCCAGGCTCATGTCTGTTTCCATCTGATCTCACCATAATGAAGCACAAATCACAGCCTGCCAGCTAATTTTCTTCAATATTTATCACTCATCAATATTGAATCAAGCCACCACGTTAGAGCTGCCTTTTCAAATTAGGCACATACAGTATAGTCTGGGGCCAAAAGACGAGTGATGACTTGACGGCTGATCATAAACATTTCAGGATGCAGTCATTTCTTCAAGGAAGGGGCTGGTCAGATTCGTGAAACCCTGGCAAGGCTTGCATTTCACAGAATCAGTGGAGAGGACTCTTCCTTTTTTTTAACCTCCCAAACTCTCTCTGTAGCAAACATCAAGTTCAAAAGGAAAAAGACTGTTTGATGTCGTCCCAACCGAGCCTGAGAACAGGGTTATCCAGAGGTCAGCCCTGAATAATAAGTACTTCTGGGGCTCTGTGTGTGTGTGTGTGTGTGTGTGTGTGTGTGTGTGTGTGTGTGCGCGCGCGTGCGTGTGTGTGTGTGTGGGTGTGTGTGCGTGCACGAGTGTGCGTCAGTCAGAGTGAGATTTTATAGCTCTTTAGACTGTATGACCAGATCATCCTTTTGATTCTATTACAGTATACATTCCAAAGGTGAAGGATATAAGCTGACATGTCAGTGTGTGTGCAGCTGTACTTCTCTGCATTAGTGTGTGTGTGTGTGTGTGTGTGTGTGTGTGTGTGTGTGTGTGTGTGGAATCGGATTCTTTACAATCGAAGCATTGTGGTAAAAATTATTATCCTTTGAATACGTCACACTTCATACCAAATTAAAGTAGAATCCCTTCCTTTTCTCCTGTTTGGCACTGGAATGAAGGAAGAGGTCACTGAAAGGCTAAAGATAGGGAACACTGAGGAAATGTTATGCCCAATTATCATGAGAGTGTGCAGGGATGTACAATGAGTCCTTTTTTTTCAATGTATAGAGGGGAAAATAGGGTGCAGCATTTCAAAATACATAAAGAGTTCAGGCTTAAAGCCTGATGCGGTATATGCGTGAGTCTGTCTGCACCCCTGTAGGTGCATAAAGTCCATTAATCATACTGAATAAGCTACAGTTATTTTATGCTGTTTTGGTTTCTTTATTTTTGTAAAAAATGAATAAGTGATTGTGTTTGCGTAATTAATGCTTCCTGCTGTCTCTGATGAATTCTAGACCATTGACTGAACCGTCACAACAGCTCCCCCTAGAGTTTACTGCCGTTTTTGCTGTTGTTTGACACAGGCAAATGCGTGCTGAAGTTCCTTAAGAAAACACTGAAGTACATCAACATATATGTCAAACAGACAAGTACCTGACGGCGAGGATGTGCATGGGCTGTGACCGTCGGAGGCCAGTCTGAGGGGCGTCCACAGACGAGGAGGAGTGCAGCTCTGGGGAGACGTATCTCAGGCCGTCTGATTGGTGGGTGTGTCTTGGCTGGTTGTGCTGCATGTGGTGATGATGGTGATGGTGGTGGTGGTGTGAAGAACACGGCTGTCCATTCTGAAGTAATGGCGTGGACTCTGTCTGCTGTCCACTGCAGGTGGAGTAGAGGCTCTCCAGGGAGGAGTTCATGTCATTGACCAGGGCCTCTAAATCAACATCATCCTCTGGAAGAGACCAACAGGGACAAGTCACAGAGAAAAATTTATATAAAACAGATGTCAAATAAAAATCCCTCGTGCTTAAAATGTGGGACACGGGGCTTTCTGAGAAGAAAACAAATCAATAAAACTGTGACCAAAAGCATAAATCCCAAAGGACATGGAAAGAAAAAGAAAAGTTTTCGTTTTAAATAGTTAAGGTGCAAAAATAAAAGAGCTGAAGTCTAAAAAATATTGTTGGGACTTTCCATTTTCTATTTCAGTTTCTATATCATTTCACTGCGGCCACATTTGAACTGGTGAACTTGCTTTGCACAAAGAATTCCAAGTAATAGCAAAAAAAATAAATAAAACCTCAGAGCAGAGAGAGAGATCGAGCACACACAGTGGCAACCAGTTCTGCCACCCGAGTGCTCAATCAGCAAGACTATCTTGACTACGTATGTTGTGCTGCCCTCAAAGCCAAATCTCCAGGGATGAAAGGTACAAGCATGAACCTGCCCATCACACCGTTCTGTGCTTACCTTTGGTGCTCACAGCAAAAGCATCATGCTGCATAAATCTGCTCAAAACTTATGAGAAGGTCTTTAAAGCATCCTGGAATTCAATTTAGAGAAGAGAACTTCTCCTTGAAAAAAGTGTTGAAAAACCTCTTGGCACCCTTAAATTCAGTAGGTGAAATTTTTAGTTGTCTCCAGCACCCTGCTCAATAAAAGTTTGAAGAGAGCTCGACTGAAAGGAAACACTCTCCCCTAATTGCTTCACACTGTGAAAGTTTTATCACTTGGGTAAACTGGATGCCAAACTTTGCCCTCTCTAAATCATAATCATCAGGGTGCCCAATCTTGTGATTAATAATTCTTCGTTATGAAAAAGAAATCTATTTCATTAATTCTTCATCAAATCCTTGTACCTTGAACCCACCCAGTTGCGCTGCGAGCTATAATTAAGCCACTAGGGGGAGACAGACTCTAATTGTGCAGTACAGATGTTTTCTAAAACATGAGGTTTGGTTGGGGAGCTCACAACTGTTATGAAACAGAGTGAAAAAAGAACAATTAATTCCCATGGAAACCAGGAAAAGATTATGCTCAAAGTTCAAGTTTCAATAAAACTCTCATTTAGAAAGTCATATAAAAATCTGATAATATAGTTTGATTTAAATTTGCCACAGGAAATTTTTTGGTTTCCAGCTTATAAACTAAAAATCATATATGAATTGAATAATAAATACACGCATAATGAAATATGATTTCTCAGTTTAAAATGTGCTGTGCGATTCAGGGCCACAGCAGGACGGTGCAAGGTGACACAAGTGTAGTGTCGCTCTCCACAAGGACAAGGTCCTGCAGCTTGGCCCGAAAGCTGACACCAGAGAACAGCATGATTGTTTCCTTCTGAAAACCACTGGCTCTCACTGAAGGCATCAAAACAACATCACCAGGAGCAGCCACGGGTTAGCAGGGCAGCAAAAAAAATCCCCAGCAGCCCTTGTCCCTGGCTGACATGCTCAAAAGCTTCCCTTCCAGGAGCTTTACCTGAAACCGTGCCAGGTTGCTGTATCACAGGTGCTTGTGAATCACAAGTGGTTAATCTGTAGGTATAAATAGTGACAGGTAAGCTGGAGCAGCTACTTATAGATAGCCTGGAGAGCTAAAGAGCTATATGCCACAGGACACAAGGAGCATACAAAGATAAAAACAAAACAAGCTTAGGACAAGGAACGATACCAATAAAAGAAAGATGTGACATTATCTACACTCAAATTTAGAAAGTGAAAATATTTTTGGGACATACATGAACAAACACTTCAAACTTAAGCAAAAATGACAGCAACAGCAAGAAAGTCTTAAAATAGTTTTTTTTTTTTTTCCTCTGCCCTGGACCCATCATGCACATCATCCATCATTCACTAGGTGAAACATTCACCCTCGAGGTAGTAACAATCAAAACAATGTTTCCTTGTAAATCTGACCTGATTTCTTCCAAAGAGCAGATTTGTCAGCCAAGCATACAAAGAAAGCACTAACACAGTGAACCTAGTGTTTGCGATATTAACGTCATCATTAGTCACAAGGTTCAATCACCTGTGCATGTCACAATCAGGTAAACGAAGGCATGCGTCATGCAAGACGATGACACAGGCTGCCTGTTGGCAGTCACGCACACACAAGATTTAAAGCTGTCAACGTCTGACACTCCAAGCAACTGCAGTTGTTCTTTTCTATGACACAAAGTTCAGAAAGGTTCACTGTTGGAATAACAGAAGTGCACACAGTATTTGTTTAAACAATTCACAGGCTGCAGTCAACAACTCGATATCAGCTCTACTGCTGATATTCCTACATTACTCCATAGCCACATGTAAAAGCTTAATAATGTATATTTAGTATTGTATTATAGTACTTTTTTTTGGGTCTGTAGACTGATCCTGTTATCTTTCTACATAAATAGCTTTAATTGGATCTTTAAATTCTACAACTTATCTGTTTTAAGGTTTTATTTCAGTGTATAGTCTTTAAACCTCTGGAGAGGAGTTCATAGATAAATATTGATGAATATTATATGATTATAGATGAATATTTTATGAAGTAATGAGTGTTTGTTATGTTTTACCTGAAACAAACCCGTGTTCTGTGTTGTTTTTCTTGGATTTTGCCAGTATGATAACCACTCTGTCAGATGATGAATGTAACAATTAAATAATTTGTTCTTAAATAATCTGTTCTTATTTTAGCCAGTCAGTGACCCTCATTGAGAGTGAAAGTGAAATTTGGTTTACTTTGTTTTACTTGGTTGTGCTCTAGATGTATGCACTAGATGACAACTAAAAGTTGATATACAACAAATGAAGTTAGTCAGTCATCTCAGCTGTAATAGAATAAGTCAATAAATGAATTTATCTGGCATGTTAACCTAAACCAAAAACATTGCTTTGGTGCATCTTTGATTTATCCGGTAGCTGAAATTTAGTTTGGTTCTTCCACTGTTTAGCTCCCTGCTCCCCCTTCAGAGAACCTATGACTGACTAAATAAGAAAGAAAAATTGGATTTGTCTGCAAACCTTGAAAAATGTGCATAAAAGCCATTTAACAATTTTCCAAATTATCAGTGAGCAAGGCATGGCCGAAATGCGTTAATTGTCTTGACAGCAGATCCATACAGTCTATGGTTTTGCTTCTACTTAACCCAGGAATGCAGTCTATACATTCTTTATTCATCCCTGTTGGGTAAAAACAAAGAGGAGGGGCAAAGCTCCTACAGATAGGGGTATGCAAGCGGTATGCAGTACATCATTTAAAGGCAGAGAAAGAGATATATAGAGAGAGGAAGCGAGAAAGAGAACACAGATAGACAAGCTCTGAAAACAAGTTCAGCAGAGGCGTTTCCATTCAAAGGGATCAGTGGGAGTATAGACAGAGCACATCTAAACTGTAAAGCATGGCTCTGCACCGGAGAGTACAATACCTCCGTGGTGACAAGAATGCACGCACGCACATACACACATCCACACACCCCTGGGGGGAGTGTGTGGGAGGATTGAAGGAAGAGAGGGAAGACAACGAAACCCAGGAAGGATAGAGGTCCAGAAAGTCCTGGGTTTGATACCCGGCTTGGGGTCTTTGTGTGTTTTCAGTTTCTGACTGCACCACTAAATTGGCTCATTGTGCTGTTTTGTTTGCTGTTTTTGTTGCACATGCAACAAATGGGATGATTCATTTCACATTACCTTGTCATGTGCACATACTGCTTCTTTAACCCCAACTTTCAAAAAGCCCCCCACTCTTTTCAAGAACACAGCCCCCTGCTGTACACAAGGAAAAGGGTATATCTAAATCTGCCCATGTGTGCCTGCACACGTAGGCCCATGCGAGTGGGCACCGCATGCAATTATTCCACCCACAAAGGCATAACTGGAATAACTCGGGGTAGGGGTGTCATTTCAAGGCCTGAGATCATGGATGGTCAGCCCCCCAACTCTCCCTAGAGCCAGGCTATAAGATTACTGCGATGCATTGGTGCCATTAATGGGATTTGTTGCCTAGCAGCCTCCTGTCCATCTGAGACACCCCCTAATCACACTGCATATATAAACACACAAATAAACAGCCAGCTGTCATTGGCGCATGTCTTCATTCCCAGTTACTGCCCAGTGAATTCAAAACCTACTCTCAAGGGAGGTAATTTTTACCCAAAATTATCAACACATTACAAATCACAAGGTTTTCTCATCTTCGACACTTCGTCTCACACCTGAGGATTGATCAGCCCAGAGCATAAAGCTATATTCTTTGATGTAAATAAACTAAAAAAAAAAAAAAAGTGAAAAAACTCCTAACATAGAGTATTTTTCATGATTACTGAGATTTCCTGTAAATTTCTTTTCACTAAAATTCAGACACCTGTTCAACCCCAAGCAACACAGAAAGCAACTTTCTACAACAAGCCTGCACGTGGGTTAATTCAGGTTAACGATATACGATTTAGAGTTCACATGGCTAATACCTCACGTGGAGAAACTACTCGTAGAAATCAAATGCCTCCATAAGCCCATCAACTCTATCTGATTCCAAACAAAACAACAGGTCCTGTTCCCACAAAGCTGTACTGTTCCCTCCAAAATTAAGAGGTTTAGGACTTTAGCTTCGAAGTAAGCAGAGGGAGCAAAGCTCGCATAAGCTTAATTGCAGTTCTACAAGAATGGGTAAGTGGGTTTTATGAAAAAACAAGGGTAATAATGTTAGTAAGGCTTTCTCATGTGGCATGTAGTGATCCACTGAAAAAGCAATACAAATATGTATCAGTAAATAAATGAGCTAGCGTAGAACAGAGGCTGGACAAATATGACAAAAACAGTTCTACAATTCGGTGATCCAGGATCACATTCTTTATTTTTGACTTTTGAAAAATGTGGACTACAGTTGCATTTTTAGTGCTGAAAAATTTGACTTCTTGCCTCACACCACAGTACCAAGAATGAAATACAACCATTCGACTGCAAGTGAGTGGAGCTGAAACCTGCAGCGGCTGCACAATGACCTCAGAAAAGCGGCATTAAATTACAGTCATGTGTTTTGATTATTCTGCGTATCATGAAATCAGATATGTGGGTAATTGTGAGCCGTCTCAGAGTAATACTTATCATGGGTGACTGGTAATCTGCCACACCATTAAGAATATCATTTTCTGGAAGTGATTATAGAAGTTTTCTGAGTTAAAGCTATGTTCACCCGTTTGCCTTTGTCATCCTTCTGATTTCCCTCCTTCCGAGCTGATCAGGGAAAAAAATGACAATGTAATTTCCGCTCCATTTATTTCCCATGCCAGGCCCAAGCGTTCTAATTCAATCACTGAGTCCTCACAGACTCCCCGCCCTTACCTCCCATGCTGAGCCAATATTGTGCTTAAATCTCATGCTCCGATTGTCTTGGATGAATCCTGTACGGCACAATTAGACAACATTATCATAATGGCACCCTGTGTCCTTGTAGATCACCCTTTGAACTGCTGAAATGTTTACAGCGGAAGAGACCCAAATATATATTATCCCCCTTGACCCACCCTTGGCCCACTGATGAATAATAAGCAGCTGGCTGTTCATTACACTGTACTGAGACAACACACACACAAAAGTCATTTTTTGACCTTTTAGTATGATTTTTTGTAAAAAAAAAAAAAAAAAAAAAGAAAGAAAGAAAAAAAAGGAAAGAAAAGAAAAGAAAAACAGTAAAATGCACAGCAAGATAACTGCAACACTATCACAATCTCAAACAAAGTCAGTACTGTTTGCAACACACACACACACTCGTGCATGCAAAATACACACACGTGTGCAAAACACACACACACACACACACACACACACATAACTTATGTTTGAATACCAACCTTGATGGGGAGGAGAACTCTGATGAGCCGATTGCTGGAAGGCGGGGCCAATAAGGTCAGCTTGTCTGTGATTGGATGACCGGTCTATATTGTCCTGCTGAGAAATAGGAAAAAAATTGGCTCTTTCAACTCAATGGGAAGTATTCTCTACACACATTTTACCCTAAAAAAATGTGTGTACCTTAAACTCTAGATATCCTTATTGGATCATTTTAAAAACTAGCATAATTAATTTTTGGTCTTTCCTTATTGGATCTAATACCTTGTCAAAGTGTAGATTGTATAAATGAAAACCAGAGGCCTCGTTAAAATATGAGTAAGAACATTAACTATAACACTCAACAAACCCAGACTTAAATTTACTGAGCTGGGGAAAATAAATAAATAAATAAATCTGTGCAAACATGGCCAAGCATGAAGCAGTAGATCTCATATCATTTAACAACAACCTCCTGTTCCTTAATCCTTTTCACAGTTTGAGTCTCAGCAACTGGCACGAAAGAGTAAAACTTCATTTTGATTTGCTGCTGCTAGATAAGTACTGTCACCAAAGAGGACAACTTTTGGTCATCCATTGTGTGCGTATGCGGTTTCTGCTGCAGGGCCTAACAGCAGGAGTGGGAACAGAACGTACTGGGACATACCCCTGTAGTCAGAATAAACAAAGTGTTACGCAGTGGAGCGCATCTGATGTATGATTAAAGCTGTTGCACACGTTTGTTCTGCTACCAAAAGAGTGGTGTCGGACAATAGCAGCCAAGCTGTGTTCTCTAACACAAGCTTTTTTTTCTTCTTTAATTACTCTTTTTTTTGGGATGCACACTTTTTTTGGGTGGGGTGGGGGGTCATTGTCAGTCTGGGAGCAGTGAGGTATGCAGAGTAAAGCACAACTGTCCTGCAAACCATCATGCACTTTCTTGGGCCATAGATGCCTTCAGTTAACATTCAACACAATTGAATACAATAATTTAGATTTTGATTCAACAGCTGACCCTGAGCAGTACAAAACCAAAAGCTATGTAAATAACAGCTACTTTCCAGCTGGTTTTGGAAACTCTCGGACGGTTTTCATTCTCCATTTTGGTGTTTCTTGCAGCAAACTGTTTGATTCCAATCCCGCACAAGTCATTTGTAAGTGCAACATAGATGCCTGTGTGAAGAAGCAGATCAAACTTTTCCACTACCTTTGACGTTTAAAGAGACTGCATGGGAAGTTCAAAGAGAAGTGACTCACTGTGAAAAATAAAACTTGAAACAGAATTCCACAGATGATTTGATTCTTCGCAACAAGGGCTCAGCTCAACAGTTTGGAAATATACAGTCCTGTAAAATCTTAAGCTTTGATACTTAGCAACTATATAGTGCTCTGCATAGATCTCCTCACTGGTTGGAACATTCAATCTAAGCTGAATATAACTAGAAAATTCAATGTCGGTGTAGCTCTGTCCGCTGCCACCCTCTCAAACTTGCCTCTATATAAACCAACCCAACCGCATCCAATCATTACATTGCATTGTCCCATCTTTGCATCTTTGTCTCAATTGGCTTTAAGGGTTCTTTGGGGGGGGGGAAGGGGGGATTTTGTAGTTAAACGTTTGAAATGTAAAAGGGGAAAAAAAACAGCAGACACATTTGTAAATGGGACATAAACCCAATCATCAACACACACCATCTGGGACCTCGGCTACCAGACTGTGACTGATCCCTACCCAGTCACCCAAACAGCACTGGGGAGGCTGGTTTGGTTGGTGGGATGGGGACGGTACATCACAGTGAACGTGTGTACGTGTGTGGTGTGGTGTGGTGTGGTGTGTGTGTGTGTGTGTGCTGAGGGCAGGACGGCCATGGGTCAGCTTCAATGAGCAAAAGAAGCACAACTCTTTCACAAGATATACTGGTCCGCAATGTGCCTTTGAATGGTTGTCTGGAAGTAAATGAATTAAAATACATGCATACACACACACGCACACGCACACCCACCCACACACACACACACACACACACACACACACACGCACTCTTTGAAACACACCTTTTCTGTGCATCTTAAAAAGAAAACCTTAAAACCAGACAACCTTTCATGCATCTATAGGCAGTTGACAGAATGTGAATCCCATAGATTCTGGAAATGTAGCATAATTCTCAGCCCTTTTCTGCCTTACCTAGCTTCAAAAGTAAAGTGAATCCCATAAAGTTATGACTACAAAGAAAATAATGGCAGTCTGCTAAAGACACACACTAAAAGACTCCGTCTTTTAATCTTGAGTTTTCTCTCACACTACTGCTTTGCTTTCACACACAGATGTGTTGCTTAGGTTTTTACAGAGAGGTCAAAATCGGAGCAAACTTAGGCTGGGTTGTGTTGAGAAGCATAAAGGCTCCTTCATTTTGATCAATCTGACAGGCACTTCAAATCGGTATCAAAGGGCTGAACATCGAGTTCTCCTGAAGAGTCAGGAGAAGGCCACTGAAAGCAGGACAGACACAATGATCTGGAGATCAGTGAAAGTAGGGGAAAAGGCGCACATCAAAGCTGCACCTTAACAAGGGGTCAGACTGAGGTTAGACTGCAGAAGTGAGGAACACTGAATGTGAACAGTTTCTGGCTTCCGCCAAGAGCTACAGTCTCCAGTCTCAACAAGATTTTCAGTTAAGCAGCAGAAAATCGCAGTTTCCATCCCTGTCAGATTTACTGGGAAGTGGATATTCTCAGAAGGCTTTGAAATCTCGTTCCTGGGTCCAGGACCTGCTTCCTGCTGACAGCAATAGCAGCACAAACCGAGACAGCGCTGTTACAACGCAGCACATGAACGTTAGACAGCGAGTGGAAATCCCACTTACATAATTAACCAGGATGAAAAACTTGTGTGTATGTATGTATATATGTGTGTGTGTGTGTGTGTGTGTGTGTGTGTGCGTGTGTGTGTCTGCTGTCACAGACCAGCTCAGACACGTACAAGCTGGTTAATAATACACTCCAGTATAGTATTAACTATGGCCAAGTGCTTTATTGAAAACCATTATGGAATTCATGTTAGTGAGTGTTACCTTTAGTATACTACCTGAGGAAAAAAGAACATGAGTTGCTAATAATTCAGCAGAATCATTACAATATTTAAACAACAAGGGTCAAAAAAGGGAAATAAATTTAGCATCAGAAATCTCAGACTGTGACTAACAAGTGTTTTCTGTAACGATTGACTTCCAAGATAGATTCATTTAAAAAAAAATCGTTATATTTCGTATTATTAAAGCATAAAACATGCACTATAATGGTGATTCACAATTTGGTTCAGTTGTTTATTCAGCGAAAAGTGGTTTGACGAAGTTAAATGTACTAAAGAACATGAGAACTCATTTTATTCACATTTTTACATTTTAAAAGATCCAATCAGACCGTTATTTTTCCGCATTAGATTTTCCACACTGGCAGTGGCTGGAATTTAGCATGAACGTTATCTTCACTTGGATCTGTTTCGGATTGCTGCTGCATTTTTCATAAGGAGCAAAAAAAAAAAAAAAAAAAAAAAAAAAAAAAATCTTCCCTAACCCTGGAATTTTTGCACTGAATGGGTTTCTCATTCAGCAAGTCAAGGTACATCTGTTTAAGCTGAATGTGCTGCAAGCAAACAGAAAAGTGAGTGTGTCCGGCGAAGTATGTCAATCAGAGTGCAGACGGTAAAGGTGAAAAGAACGACACAGTCCTGCCGTGAATGCGACACTGCACCGCAGCTTTTAGCTGAGTGAATGCACTAGTCCTTAAAAACACACTTTTGAAGCAAATGTGGGGAAAATCATATATGCCAGGTGTGAATCTTCAGGTTCTGTTGGCTTGACAGCCCTCTATGTCCTGTAGCAGCACTGTTAAAGGTCAATGGGTATGGCCCAGCTGATGATTAAAATCCATTTCTGTTTTCTTCCGACTATTTGAGGCCCATATTGCAAAGTGAATGGCAGTATTTTTGTTTTTAACTGGGGTGATGTCAGGTTTTTGTGTCATACGCAGAATTATAATTCATGTGAATTACTTGCAGTCACCGACGGTCAGTGCTCTCCAAATTACGAATCCATGGCTGCTTTGCACTCTGGTAATGGAATTTAGATTTAACATAATATAGCAAACTGACATGTTTGTTTGGAAATGGAGACCTTTTAACTTTATTTGGAGGTGTGTTTCCTGATAGCATCATCTAAAAGATACCTCTGCCCCTTTTTGGACTCTTCAAAGTCAGACAGCGCAAACATTAATGGAGCTAACAGAGCTCTCAAAGATTCATCAAGACAGGCTGGAAAAGGCCGAGCTGTTGACGGCCACCACCGTAACCTGAAACCACACACTACAGCTATTTGTCAGCAAATCCGCGCAACCTTGAGTGCATTTTGGTCTGTTTATTATTAGTGTAGCTGTATAAATAATCAGGTGGCATGCTTGTCCAGGCAAAGGGTTCAAATTTCACAACCACCTCTGGGTAAAACACCCTCATGAGATTCATGTGTGATTGCAGTTCATGTGGGCCATGTCTTACAGATAAGAAATGAGATCTAGTGTTATTTATTCTACCAATAAAATGCTCCAAATAAAATGTGCAGGAAATGCTTTAGAGGAAATTAAAAGTCACCTGATAATTGGGATGATGCAGGAAATAATCTGGACATCCGGCCACAGCCATGTTTCACGTCTCTCAGATCTTTTGCCCAATTTGCCTGGATGAAAAATGTTTGCCTGCAGAGGAAAACAAGCAGACAAATTAAGATTAGTAGGGCAAATTAAAAGAGACGGACAAGAAGGATGAGGAGCTTCAAGTAAAGGCGGAAGAAGGAGAGGAGGATGACATCTAAGTTCTCAGAAGACAGATATAGCACAGAGCACTTCTTAACCCAGACACAGTAATCAACATCAGCATAGGAAGAATGGTGATCGCTCCTAAACAGTGTGGCAGGATCAGTGTAATTATATAAAATCTTCCATTTTGAGATACCTTGCTGATGCTGTAAGAATTTGCTTTTTCGGAGGGTTTATGTCAGTTTTCCAGTGAAATGAACACACATCTACTGTAATTACTGAAATAACCAGCTTTTTAAGGATACTAATTTGACCATGAAGTAATTTGTAATGTGATGTTTTCGGTGTCTACATTGAAGCCAAGGTAAAAACCTATTTTTGGCTTTCAACAGAGGATGACGATTCATTCGTCTGACTGTGTTTAATGTTTAAACACATCAACAATACTTCACTATATGATACAAACAGCAATCTGCTAGGGTGGGGTCTTGGTTCATAAACACACTGTAATTGCAATAGAAATTACACCACAGGGGACTTCTACTCCAAACTTTTCCCGTCCTGTCCATCCTTGGGCCAAAATAACCACAAATTCAACAACATAGACTTTAGTCTATGTAAACTTCTTAAAGTGGGTATCCTATTAACCTCTTGGCACTGCTGCCCCTGAATAAACACCTGTAAACAGTGGCCCAAAAATATCCTGCAGGCACTTCTCCAGGTCTTAAGTTAGACCCCTAGGTATATTTGGAACCATACAGCGTACACTCATAACTATGATGGCCTTTTATGCAGCAGTTTGTGACCCCCAGGAGGTATTTTAAAAATAAGCCTAGCCATTTTATAGTTGGCTAATATTATTCCATGTTTGCTTTAGCGGTTGTGAACGGGCTGTCCTTGAGGTAGTACAGCGTGTCTGTCTCTGCCTGTACATGGCTTTTTGCATGCAAACATGTACTGTTTGTGTTTACATATCCCTTGCATGTGTGGCTGCATGTGGGCTTTAATGGCGCTATATTTAGTTCTAAGGGGCGCAGGGGCGCAGAGGCTTTGTCTCGCTCTCGCTGAGCAAGTGTCAGTGTGCAATAATAAGATCAGTTAAATGCCACTGGATAAGGCAAGTGACGAGCAGCTTCAGATTCCTGCATCTGAAAATGTTCACAGGGACGATCAATGTGCTTTACTACAAAGGAAAATAGGAGATCCTAATCACCGCCTTCCACACACAGGACACACAGAGGTGGGCGGGACACTGGGACAAAGCAAGATCTGAAAGCCACCATGATCTCCATGTCAGATCAAAGTTGATCAAAAAGTGAACTCTTATCTGATTCTAATGTACTTCTTCAACCTGTCAACGTGCATTTACACATTCTGATTGTGTTCCAGTCTGACAGTGATCTGGTTAATTGGCAAAGACCCCAGATGTTTGAGGAACAGGCTGGGCCTAACGATCCATTATCTAAAAATGTGCTGTGGGTGTGTTTCGCAGATCTGCTGGCCACTGGCCAAGAAACACAATGTGATTGCTTTACTTATTAAACAATGTTTCGTCATCCCCTCTATGTATGAATTTAGTGTGCACAGCATCATCCATCTTCATAGATGGGCCTATAAGTTAATTAGTGTGAGGGTTTTGCTGATGCACAGCTTGAACAAATCATGAATTTCAACAGCTATTCCCTTGCTACAACCATCATAATTTAAACTAATCAAGCTACAAAACCACCCTCATATGCATCAGTTGTCACATCGAACAGCGGTACAAGCTGTGATTATCATATCAACAGCTGATCAAATTAATTTGATGATTATTAGTTGATACAGATTAACTGCCCAGCAATTACTGTTTTACAAACTTGCCCATGGGGTCCAATTAGAAATTAGCCAGGAGGATGAAACTCATCATCAGAAAAGTTATGTAATTACTGATTATTTTAGTCACATTTCCCTGTTTTTTCATTCATTGCAAACATTAAAAATAATTCACAGTGCCCTTCTGTGTCCCAATTTCTGAAGCCTTAACCCTGAAACCTTTTTTTGATAACTCCAAAATTGGGCTTGCAAATGATGACCAACAATGAAAGCATTCTAAACAAAGAACTTGGCACTGCAATCAATGGAAGCCCCTCAAAGGACCTGCCAGAAATGTGTGTACGTGCATGCACGTGTTACCGTGCCAGTCCATGCGTGTGGTCAGCCAGCTGGCATGCAAGTGCAGCTCGTCATTTACACATCATTTACAGGCACAGTTTACAACAAAAACAAAACAAATTAACATCGGTCTAAAATCTCCAAAAGACCTTTCATTAAGAGTTGCAGGCTTGCTGACTAAAGTGTATGATTGTTAGATTTTAGGAGTCAGGCGCTCACACAAAAAAAGCACAAAGAGGACCTTAATTAACTGCATTAGAACTGAAAAATCCTTTTAAAAACCTCAGTCAAAACCTTTCATGTATCCCCTTAAAGACTCACCATGATATACAATATAGTACACAATCGTGCCTACATGGATTCTGCTTAGATCTACACTGATGGATGATGTTATGCTAGTACTGTTATATTTAGCTGCTGGAAATATATTGCTGTGCTAGGAAACAGTTAACAGTGGGCTATATGCTATGCAATTCGCATTTAATGAGCTTGAAACAACTTAAACACCAGTGACTCTCGTCAATAAGTCAGGGTAATTATTCAGTCGAAGCAATCCTTTACTAGAGTTAACAGTGTCAGTCGAGAATGATAAAGTCAGGGTATATATGAACCAGAAAAATCACTTAGGCATAGATCCAACATCGTGACCATTGTTGTGTGACTCTGCAACTGTTTATGTAAAATTAATACAAGCTGTGACCTTAATTAGTTACCACATGTAAATGATGAACCGTAACTGGTTTGAATGCAAACTTCACTCCAAATATAAGACAACTGCTTTGTTTACTTTGCGATATGTATTGGTGTTAAGACTATGGCCAGGTTGCGGTGCACTCACGTGCAAAAGTCAGCTGAGAGGTTAATGTGCTGTTATCTGCTTACATCCCAAGGGTCCAACTTTGACATCCCAGGGAGATAATCCCCACAGGGCAGCCAAAAAAGCAAGGTGTGAAACTGTTACCAGCCCAATCTATATAAAGTAAAGCCTAATGGATATGGTAGAAGCATTTCCCTGAATGCCTCTCCTCTTTGACATGATGGCCGGATCAGTAACTGAGCAGCTCACCAGGCCAAAAATGGATGTTAAGAGGTCTTTGGAGGCTGCAGGACTGGGTCTTAGTTGGAAAAACGAGAAGATGGCAACCAAGTGATCAGAAAACAGATAGGACACCAGTAATACTGGTGTCAAATCAATGGTTTCTCAACACACCATCAAGATTTTATTTTCAGTGAACCCAAGAAAAAATGAACAGTAAACTTTGAACCTTTCACTGTAAGCCAACCCTAAAAATAAATTTCTTGTGAGCTGCGCTGCCAAACATGCCTTGTAAACCAAGGTGTCAGTTTGGTTTTCTACCCTTCTGTCTGCCTGCTGCTCTGGTTTGTCTCTCCCAACTGACAACCTGTCTGTCTCTTTGGTCCGTGTCTCCATAGCTCTCTATTTCCACATTTTTTTTTTTTTTTTTGGTCAATTATTTAATGTTTTCTGTCCCTTATCTGCATCTATTTGGCAAGTGTAGGTATTTTTATGGACTCATTTTAGAAATATTTAACACATGATTGTATCTGGCTGGTGCCCTTAAGGTGAACTTACTGATATGGGTGTAGGTGTCATGTTTCTGATGTATTGCTCATGGGCAAAACTAGAAGAGACATACTGTTGGCTTATCACTGTCATATCAGCTCGAAGTTGAAATCTCTCAAAGTCTCTCCAAAGTGTTTCCGCTTAAGAACAAATTTTAAGCTGTGAAAGCAGAAATGGACTCATAAAAACAAACTTCACAGGGCTCAGAGGCTGCATCTGTGCCACTCGGCTGTGCAGCTGTGCCCACTGCCTTGGCCTGTGTATATCATACCGTGTTCATCTGGGTTCAACTGGTTCAGCTGATTGGACTGGACAGTGTGCATTAACGCGTCATTTAAGCCAATCTACATCTTTTTAAATCTACATTTATCCAATATTGGCTGGATTTCCATATAAAGTACCCTAGTGTATTACAAGCAAGGCCTATAATTTTGTATGTAAAACCATAAATGTAGTTTGACACATCTCTGACAAACTGGCTCTAACTTTTGCACTGCTTACATCATCCTGCACCATAACACACACACACACACACACACACACACACACACACACACACACACACACACACACACACACACACACACACACACACACACACACACACACACACACACAATCTCAATCTCCTTCCAAAACCTTATCCAGCCCCCCACTCTCTGTCAGCCCACACCGCTCCAGGTCAGAATATAAACATCTTAATTCAAGAAATGGCACATATCCAACTGGGTGTCTGGGGTGTGACAGGTGAGACAGCATATGAGATAGGTGGGAAGCTAAATGTGCCTGCTTTTTATTGCATGATGCAGCTATGTGCTGAAAATGGAATGATTAGCCTTTACTCCTGGGGAAAACTCTCAAAATACATGTTGCATTTAAAAATGAGAAAACCAACTTCTTTCCATGAAATGTAATCACACACACACACACAGTACTTGCTCTTACGGAAATTAAAAGAGAGGAAGTTAAAGTTTTGATATCCTGGAAAAAGCGCAGACTATCGATGAAAGCTACCTGTCATTCAGATTACACTACAATTTATTCAGATTAACACGTTGCACTCGGTGGTGAAGTGTGCAGACGGGTTGTCGCTTCTGCAGCACTGTGAGAGAGTGTTGAACAGAGCATCTCTGTCTTCTGTTTTAATCAGCCGATTAGATGGTAGTCGCTCCTCACTGGATGTGCTTGTTGCACACGTTGATTAGTCATTAATTGGCAGCTTTCATTATTTGAGAGCAGGAGCGTAAAGTAGGGCTATAAGAGAGGGCCTGATGTCATGCCGGGGGAGGCTGAATAGCACCAGTCTATGAGAGAAAGGCCTTTTGGAAACATGGACAGTGCCTAATTGGATGAGGATTTCATTGGGCTGCTTGGGAGAACTGGTCTTATGCAATAGTGTAGATGAATGGATGGAGCTTGGGAGCGATTGTGCCTGGGCACAAGTTGGCAGCAACAGTGGCCCCTTAAAGCTACTATAGATGGCTTCTCCTCCTCTTCACTCCGTCTTGACTACACCTGTCCACAGCAAAGGTTACTTTGACTAAATTGACAACGACAAGGGTGTGGCAGTATCGTTTCTACAAATGCAGCAAATCCGCTGGAAGCTTTTTAGCGAAACAGTTGCATTCCAAAAGGGTAAAAAAATGTTCCATGCAACCACTTGCTGGGAAAATAGAACAAGATTTATTTCGCCTACATACTTTAATGAATGCTAACAAGTGCCAAAATACACCACTCTGAGCCCTGATCATGTCTAAGTCTGAGCATAAAAGTTGAAAAACCAGAAGGCAGAGAACAATTTTTTTAGGACAAAACATACATGTGCTGCCAAAAGTGCTATATCCAGAGCACAGGAGGGAATCAGAATGAGGTTTAGGACAGTGCTATAATTCAAGAACAGAAAAATGCCCGTATTGTTCTGCGGTTGTGCACTGGGAAATATGTCAGGGAGGGGAAAGAAAGCTCTTTTTGTTTTTTCAATCATACGGCGCATCTACCAAAGCCAACTAACCATGGTTTGTTTGATTTTGAGTTGCAGATTCCAGCTGGGTTGGTGGGACACGTTTAAACAGTCAGAGATTGAGATAAAGGCAAAACTGAAGGCAATGCAAAGGTGGGGGG
>BJFM01003346.1:137587-156839 GCA_016586285.1 Arothron firmamentum | reverse complement strand
TGCATCCACCACTGCACCACAGCAGTGCCTTAAACACAACTGTGTATATGGTTGTAAGGCCCAAGCACTGGCAACGCCCAGTGGAGTCCAGCTGCAGTAATGAAATAAGTGGCTTCACTAACACTGCTGCAGCAACCTGTCATCCATCTTTATCTAATGTAAATGCAAAAGAGCAGAGGGAATTATATGGCCCGATGAAGACCAGGTGGTACAGAATATTCATGCAATCCTCCTCATGTTGTCAAACTTGATACTTAAATATTAAAAGATAGATGGTATATTGGAATTTGCATGGAATCCAATGTATATACTGCAGATTATTTTAGATCTAAATCATACATAAGATCATAGAAGCTACTTTGAATAGACAGCACATTCATTCAATGATCCCTACCTGTGGAACCAGCAATAAAAACACTTGTTGCAGCCTCTGCAATCAGTCCCCCTGCATTTGGATATTGCAAGGGGACTACACCCCACCCCGCCCCACCCTTCAGTATGCAATGCAGCAAGGATCCATGAGTGTTCCTGGGAAAACGCCTCTTGCTTTGCCCTCCCCACCCCCAAAAGCAAACGCTGCCATAAGGCGATAAGACGGGACCAGCACAGTGTTAAGTTGAGGGCAGAGCAAGGCGGGGAGCTGGAGCCCTGCGGGAGAGAAAGTAGGCTATGGGCCACTGTAGACTGCTGTTACGCAATGGTAAACAAGCCTGTAGGGATCCAAATACTGTTCCCCAAGTGGGATCAGATTCAGAGCGACTGCTGGGAAACGTGATTAAGACATGACGCTTTCCAGTGGTTAAGTAAAATAGTGCCCGCAAGTAAGCCGGTCAGCGGATGAATAAACTTGATTTCAGTTCAATGACTGGAACTCTGAAAGCAGTTGTCAGTAAGGCAGGCATGGATCCGGGTCCCAATAGGCGCGTTTGCGCGCACTTCGTACATGTGTTAGGAAAGTGTGCGTGTCAATAACAGCGCGTTAAAGTTTTATTACAGGCACTCGATCAACTCCCCGTGGACTTTTAGCGGTGGCGTGCACTCACCTTTAAGCCAGATCACTTCGCAGAAACGCTACGGAGTCAAAAACACGGAGCAGGAGATGAAGGGGACACGCGATGGATCAGACCACGGTGGTCCACATTCCCGGACTGGACAGACACGGACGAGAAAGAGAGGAGGAGGAAGAGAAGAGAAGAGGAGGAGGAGAAGGAGGCGAAAACAGTGGCTGCACAGACTGCAGGCAGCTCATCACATGCGGCCCGGAGGCGCACGCACACGCACGCACACGCACGCACGCACACATACGTACACACGAACACGCACAACTCCTCCTTTCTGGACGAAGCCACGCCCAAAACTGAGGGGTGGTTCATGCGGCGTTCACGTCCTATGGGAATAAGGGTGTGTTCGGGGATTCGACTCTGAGAAAAAAAAAAAGAAGCCGTTTCTGACAACAAAACCGAATCAAACAGGTTGGAAAGAGATTATGTTGAAAATTTTGACAGCAAAACAAATGAAAAATTCCAGACCAAACATTTTCATACATTCATTCTAGTTGCATCATCGTATGTGCGAGAAAAAATGCTTAACCGATTCTTGTAACTGAACGTCGTATGAATCAATGAGATTTCTTCAGTCTTGTTTGTCTGTCATTGACAAATATACAAAGATCTATTTTGCCTTTGCAATCTTAATGTCTTTAAAGGTTAAATTGCATTCCCCTTTGCCTAAAACATTAATTAGTATATAGTAAAAATATTGGATCAACGCTTTGGGGGAATCTATAACTATAATAGCTTTCCTTTGGGCTTTTCAGGATTCATTGACTCTTATAGTCTTTAACAATTCCATTTATGCAAGTTTTTTTTTTTTTTTTTTTTTTTAAAGCTTGTCATCTGCAGTGCTGCCTTCATTTGCTCCCCATATTGCACATTTAGGAAAAGCAGAGTGAAAGGCAGACAAACACGCAAAATACAGGAGTGTTTGTTGTTTAGAGTTTTGCAGCTGTTTTGTGAGGAACATGGAAACAAGTATGAATGAAATTATTGCAAAATTATTGCAACATTATTCCCCACTCCCCTTCTTGACACCAGAAGTTAAAAACAGTCTATCAAAACTCAGTTGTCACACAAAACAGCTATGAAACTATCTGAACAATGCATGTACAAAGTATGCACCGTTTACCTACTGTACTGTACACAGACCTGCAGGTCAACTCTCATCTACCAACATCATTGTAGTTTTTTGCCTTTGAGCTGCTTGCATAAGATGAATAGACGGACCAGCATTGTGCAAATGTCTGCAACAGCATATTATGCTTTGCACTACTTAAACTTAAAATATGTACAGATTTTTGAAATGCTTTGAGTGAATTGACCCACAACTTCAAAAACCCTGCTTGCATTTGGCGGTACCTTCTGCTGCGACCCCAGGTCATATATTTTAATTTTGGCAGATAAGCTTTAGTAATGGAGAAAACACCACAGGAGTCTGAAGTGCAAAAGGTCATCACTCCATCAGTGTTGTATGTATGTGTCTGGAAGAGAACAGCAGGGGGTTCACACTCTGTTCTATTAACACCCACTCCCACTCTCATGCTTACATGCAAACGAACGTCATGCCACTCATATTCATAACAAAGTGTTTTTCTTTGCAAAGCTAGATCTCACACACACACACACACACACACACACACACACACACACACACACACACACACACACACACACACACACACACACACACACACACACACACACATATATATATATGCTGATTTTACCCCATCAGACATTCAGCATGGCACAGGCCCTTTGTTTAAATTGACTGATCAGATTCAAAGTAGACCAGCAAACATTAGAAAACAAAGTTGATACAGTCCCCCTGCTGACAGATGCTGTCACCGCATCCATCACTCACATGCAACAAAGCTGAGCCGAATAAGCTGAGGCGGGTGGTGAA
Organism: Arothron firmamentum; assembly: GCA_016586285.1. Classification (NCBI taxonomy): domain Eukaryota; kingdom Metazoa; phylum Chordata; class Actinopteri; order Tetraodontiformes; family Tetraodontidae; genus Arothron; species Arothron firmamentum. The sequence goes on along the minus strand of BJFM01003346.1, from coordinate 153,878 downwards.
CGTTCTTTGCTTTGGATTCTCACAGGCCTAGGACTTCATGAAAGGAACCTTGACACTTCCAGAGAGACCGGGATCTTGATTGTGTAAGAAGATGATCAGTCATAATGACATATGCTGCAACACGTTTCTGACACCCACTGATAGGCGGTGTAAATGCTAAACATTAAAGTGAAAGTATTCTGTGGTTAGCATGCAGTAACTCAGTGTCAGAGTGTGGTTTTCAAATCACGACATAACTCAAGCTCATAGTCACAGCTAAATTGTTTCTCTCTGTAACACACATGAAAAAACTTGGAAATGAAATCGGTGAACATGGTTGAACAGTCAGGACAAAAGAACTACGATCAGCCTCTTCCTCTGTTGCAATCCACTCTTACGCACTTAAGTGATCATAAAACATTTGCAATTAAGCTTTAAAGGTTATTCAGGAATCACTGATTCGTTATTCTATCCTTCTGCAGGGAGGTGGAGATGCACAAAGTGACTCCTTGTCTCAGGAATCAGGATGGTTCAGTTCATGTTGTGTTAATCACAAAATGTGTGACCACTCAGTGATGAGTCAGGACCATGAGATTCTTCCCGGAACAGTAGCTCATCTGTTTTACGGCAGGGGGAAAAACTTAAGAGAGAGGGTTGCAGTATATCATGAGGACCCATGGCCAGACTGAGAGTTCTGGGAATGGGACAGACAAACAGACCAATGGTGCATGGGGCAAGATGCACGAAACCAACCATCTGTTGAACAGTCATCTCCGTTTCAGAGGGGAAATACCATTGTTAGCATGATATAAACTCCAAATCAGTTTTTTGCTTGATTACAAAAAATATTTATTGAATCAAAAGTGACACAGCCCCAATATTGTGCAATTTTTTTTTTTTTTTTTTTACAATCTTCATGCTTTCCCCCACAAAAAATCTCTGTTCCATTGTGAAGATCCGTTTTTAAAAAAAAAAAATATACAGAGCTACTCTGTCCTCGTGTGTAGATCACAATTAAATGGAACAGATTTGTTTAAAAAACATAAACAAAGATTCTTAATTTCAAAATAAAACAGTGAAAATTGTTAAAAATTAGCATAAACAAAATTTCCATACCCTTCACAGCACCTGCAAATGAATTTGTCAGTATTGACAAGCTAGTTTATTCTCACCTCATCACAATGAAATCAATCAATGACATTGATCAGCCAAACTATTGTTTTCTTAAACATTGCTTTTGAGTGCTTAATAACCTTTCTTTACAGTAAAGGAATGGTTAATCTTATAAAGTATTTCTCGCACTGTATCAAAGAACAAAGGCACATTCAGTCATGCTTCTACTGCACTGGGTTGAAGTTTTGATTTTTAACGGCAGCAAACGCTGGTGAGCAACTAAAACAAGAGCACGCCGAGCTAACAGGCACAAAGTACTGAGAAAAGAACTGTGGAGGTTGGCATACAAAGAAAATAAAAGATGTGCATGCTATCCTATATTAGCAGACTTTAAAATTAATTTAAATTAAAATTAAGATTATAGAAACTTAATCAGTTATATTACACCTCATATTAAATTTGTAAAATATGCATACATAACACTGTAGATGTGAGGCATCTAAAATATAACTGCAGTCCAACGACAAAGGGACCAAACATAGCATAAACCTTTACAATCGCTTCCCTTGGCACGCACTTTGTACGGATTTCCAGTTAAAAACTACTGATTTCAAGTACAGATGGCAAGATGTTTGGGAGCAGAAATATGTCATAAAAACAAAACCAGGATCAACAAAATATCAGTGAACTTGATGTTAACTGCTGTTTAGGTATCACTGATGTTTGGCTACTGAACAAGTTAAACTGAGTATCTGCTAAAAGCAGTTTCCCCATTCCAAAAAAATTCTTTTGAGCATTACTTCTTTAGGGGACACTCAAGGCCTTGGACAGAAACGCATTAATGTGACTCATGAAACTTACCAAAACTTTCAAACAGCAGCACTGAAATGATGACTCACTAAACCAAACGTATTAGCAAACATCCAGGTTTACTGTGATGGAGGCTTCACCCGTAAGAGGAGACTCTTACTGCTCAGGAGGTTTTGATGAGGTTGGCTGAATGGTCCCCAGTCGGCCGTTTACTTTGACTGTCTTTTTTGGTGCAGCCACCTAGAAAAAGGAGAACAGATTGTGCTTCCAGTTCTGCACTTTGGTAAAGACAACTGGTAGCAAAACAGGGCATACCAGAGAGACTATATCAGGCTTTGTGGAAGATTGTCTGGAGTCCACTTGGAAACCGAAAGACTGCTTTCGCAAATAAAGACCACAAGTATTTTCAAATGAATGGCTAATGACTTCTTTTATCCAAAAAAAGAGGTGCGGTCCAAAACTGATCGTTTTGATCCTATGTAGTCTTGGCTCTTGTCGCACTTCAGCGACGCAGGAAATAATGATGCAGAAATATTTCTGGCACCTCTGATTTTACACAGCTGTTGACCTGAAACTGAACTTTAATGTTCTTGGACACAGCAGTACACTGTGGCTCTCAGATAGATTTGCCAGTGTGTTGAAATCAGCAGCTAATTTCTAGTTTTCAGGCTGCTGCATCACAGAAGTTCTTTGTTCTGCCACTGACGTCTTTCAGACAGGGCAAGACGTAACAGATCAGAGTAAAGATGTGTGAGGACACTTTAAATCAAATGCTGCTCTGTTGATATCTTCATGCCTTTATCTCCTCAGGTTCCACTAACTTTCATTATGTCTGGTGCTTTTCCCTTCTCCTAAGGATCTCCTCATGCTTTTGTGAAAATGGAGTCGCTGTGCAGTGGCATTTTTTAAATTCATGTTTTATGGTTTTCTGCTCAGTTTGCATATTTGGTGCCTGATTTAAATACCGGGTGGACGTACCAAAGATCTATGTCTTTGTTTGCTTAACACCTTTATGTGTTTTTCCATTTGAGAACTGTTGTAAAAGCAACATAGTTACAGGGTCTTAGTCATTTGTTCACACTGGTGCACATTTCACCTTTTTTAGCTTATCTGCGGCAGCTCCAGAGCGAATAGCCTCCAGCATCGCCTCCCTGGCCAAGGCGGGGTTCATCGGGCTGTTGCTGCTCGGCTTTTCCAGGAGCAGGCCCGGGGGAGGAGGTGGGGGTGCGTTCATGGCTGGCTGTGGCATTAGCGGAGGTGTTGGGGTAAAGACAGGAGGAGTAGCACATGTCACAGAAGGAGTAGGGGGACAGGAACGAGACCCTGTGCTTTCCCCCTCTTCAGAAGCCTTTCTGAACCTCTCGAGCTCTTCAGCCACCTTAGATTTGGTCTGGAGGGCACAGAGACACTTAGGACACATAAACATGCGCTAACAGGAGCGCTTTTGAGTGCAGCAACCTGTGAGACATGCATATTCTATACTGCACACGTTCCTTTGCCTGATCTCTTTTCATCACGTGATTTTTGGGTTTATATAATATTATCTAATGCATTTCTGCAACATTTGGCAAGGTTTAGTTTTATTACCAGTATTTATTGCTCTTTCCTCTTTTCTGCCAGTTTCTGAGTCAGATCTAGTTATGGAACATTCCAGAAATTCCAGTTTGGGCGAAGAACATTCAGAATGGTCCGGACTAAATGAACCATGCTTGGAAAACTAAATCATAATACAAAAAACTTAGTATTTGCTATTTCCTTACTCTCAACTTAACTCTACGCACTAGTTCAGGTATACAGGCAATGATTCATGATTTATTCAGTATTAAATAAATAAACCAAATCTCATAGTTGATGTAAAGATGCTGCACAAAAAGGCTTTAGGTTTAATATTCTGCATAGTGTGTAGATTTATTTCTATTTATCTGAAGGGATCTATATCATGCTGTAGCTTTCTAGGGTTCTCACATGCACTGACGTTGAATCACAAGAATGATTCTGGGGGCGTTTTACCTTCCTAAGCCTTCCGCAGTTGCTCTGTGCTCTAATGGCAGCCAGAAGAGCAGATCTCTCGTTCTCCTCCTCAACGTGCGGTGTTTTCTTCATGGGACTGGGGCCCGGAGTGCTTATCTGACAGAAAGAAAACACAATGTTATGTTTTCCATCCATTCATATATATCCACCAATCCGTCCCACCTTCCTGAGACCGTCTCTGCCTCTGCTGGTCTGGATCGCCTCCATCAGGCTGCTGTGCAGAGACGTCTCTTTCTCCACGCTTCTGGAGACCACTGGTCTGAACTTCTTGACTGGTCCAAAGACTGAGACCGGCAGAGCTCCAGAAGTTACGCCGTCTATCTCTGTGAACGAAGTCTGGGCCTTTCCATGAAGTATTAGACTGGTGTTGGTCTTGGCCATGTCCACTGTGTTCTAAAGATGAAATTTGAAGTGTTATTTAACCGTAACAACCCATCAATATTTTGTTTCTTAGTTTTACTCACACTAGTCTGGCCTTGGGACATGGACTTGTGCGCTGTGGGTGATTTGGCAGCTGAACTTTGAAGCCTGCCATCTGTAGTTCTTGGGCTTTGGGGATGTTTAATATTATCTGTGTCACCAATAGGTGCCATGTTTACGTGGGTGGTTCCAGTTGACTGGATGCGTTTATTCTTGGTGGTTCCTGTTTCCAGTGTTTTAGCATTCCTTTCTTTGGATACAGCGCTCGATCCAAATTCATCCCTGTTCATTCTCAGTTCTGAAAAATCCCTCTGGGTTTTTGCCACATTCTCTGATGAGCTCACCTTCTCAAGATCTGGAGGATTTAATTTCAAAGCGGATTCATTTTCTTTATTATCTGACGTGAATGACAGAAGGGTCTTGTAGTGGTTCGCTGGCAGGGGTTGACCTGATCTCTGGAGAATACCACTCTGGGAACTTAATGTGGAGGTGTGAGATACGGTTGGGATAGAGTTTGGTTTAGTTGATTGGTCTGTGGTGTATTTGTTTATGGCGGATGCCACATACTGGCTCGAGGTTCGTCTGGAGGTTTTAATGAAGGCGAGGTCTTTTCTCAGGTCTGGAACAACAAATGGAGAAACGACAGGTTTATTGCTTGCTTGCTGAATATGGTTGGATGCTGATATCTTGTTCTCCACTTCAACTTTTGTTGAAAAATCCTTCACCGGTTGGCTAGCTTCCGTTTTAACCATCCTTTTGGGCTGGAATTTCTCAGTAGGTTTAATAAGAGAACTGTCTGTAGTGTTGCTGGTATTCCGTTCACATTCTGAAACTGCAGGGGGAGGACTTTTCAGGCCATCTGTGGTCTCCTTAGCCTTGTCAATGAGACCTTTGTTGTGGAGCACAGCACCTTCTTGTCTCTCACTCAAGCTCCAAAAAGCTTTGGCTTTCTCCAGAAGCAGAGACCCCTCACTGTCATCAATTTCTGACGAGTTTAATGAACCACCAACTTTGTTATGCTCGATACCCGCTTTCACCATGTTTCCTTGATCATCAATCTTAATGGCACCAACACTTAATGTGGCAGCTGGCACTTTCATAGAGGCATGTGAGACAGAAGGCTTGGGAGGGACCACTCTGAAGGTTTTCATACCAAAACGGGATGTGACATTAGGCGTGATTTTACTATGTGAACTGTTCGAGCTCGCGATAGTTTGGTAATCTCTGTATACTTCTTGGTCTCTTTCTGTCGATGCTGTTTTCTGGGTGGTTGAGGAAGTGACAGGTTTCTTCTCTTGGAAGGCTTGAGTCTTGAGTTCCAGAGGACCTGGTTTGATCTTGGTGCTCATGCTTGTTTTCTGCGCATCAACATTTAATTTTGCAGACGAAGCTGGTTTTTGTTTGTCTGTTTTCACATCACTCTTTTTGTTGCCATGCACCTCTCTGATTTTTCTCTCCACTATCTTGTCTTCTTTTTTGTCACCTTTTGGCTGATTTTCCAATGATTCTCTTGAGTGGTTAGTTTTAGACAGCTTTTTAACATTTTGACTGCTCTTTTTATTACTTTCAGCAGCTGTATGGGCGTTATTATTTTTGTTCTGCGGCTCAATACTTGACTCGTGAGAAAAGTTTGGACCTGTAGCAGGAAAAAGAAGACAGAAGTCAATTTAAAATATATACATAAAAGATCCAATGTCAATATCAAAGCAAATATATATACTAATTCTCATACCTTTTTTGCCTGTTGACTTTGTCCCAGTTAACAACTTTGCCTCATTTTTTGCAGTTTTACAATCAAAGTCATCCAGTACTTCATCTATGGCTGTGACTGGTACATCCATGTCCACCACCGACACTGGTACCTCATTACTTCCTGTTACAGTGGTATGCATACCTGCTGAAACTACGCCTGTGTGGTCTGGAAAAGAGTCATATTTTGGAGTAATAAAGCCATGGACTGCATTGATGTCTTAATTTAAAAAAAAGAAAGAATATCCTCTTTATGATTATCAGTAAATGCATGCAAACATACTTGCAAGGACTGTTTCAAATGTGGCCAAAGTCTGATGAAGCTGGGCTGTTAGCTTCAGGTCATCCTTATAGTTGCTCTCTAACCTGCCTGAGACTGCTTGTAGATTGCTGTCCTTGTGCCTGAGGGGGACAAACGAACATGTAAAAATAAATATGCAACACGTATCCCCAGTACGCGTGATGCTAAAGAGACTAGTGCTAAATGCAGCCAAGACGAAGAATTATTTATGACAACATAGCTTTTATTAAGTCACCACCAAACAGCTGCTGTTAACGCCTCAATTGATCCTGTTGTTTTATCTAGCATTCTTCCCATACTTATCTTCCACAGAAAAAAAAAAAAAGGAAAAAAAAAGTAGTTCAGTGCTTGTTCGAGTTGAATTTTATTTGTACTGGAACCTACTGGCCTTGAAATATATCGCTGTAAAGATATTCTTACTACACTTTAAACTTCCTTCACTCTCTTTGTGGGTCTAATGCAGCAATCTCATGAGTTACTGGTATATTAGCTGTGACAAATTGCGAGAAGAAGGCCAAACCAAATAGAATTTGTCTCTGGAGAGATTTGGGTTGACCCTCTTTTCTTCAGTGTCACTGAGAAAACAGTGTTATGGCATTTTCCTGGAATTTTGGAGGGGGCTTTACATAATTCCTTTGAATAAAAGCATGGAACCAAGAACCCTGGTCAGTGGCATATTATCACACACCCTTGACAACAACTCAAAAGCTGAAAAGTGATCTGGGTCCGTGCTCATTTTCCATAAATGCTTTTGAATTGCAGCCTAGAACCATAAAAATTCAAATTCAACACTAAACTCAACAGGTGCCAGCTTGTGCTATCACTCAAATAAAACACAAAGTGGAACCTGGATTTTGTACTTAGTGCTGGCATAGTTGGTTTCAGATGAAATTTAGGGTGGTACTGGAATTGCTTACGAATGGAAATATGCAACTGAAGAGTGAGTAAGTGATTAGGCTGTCATGAATGCATTTAAGACGAAAGGCATTAACCTTAGCACACAATGCACGTTTGGACATTAGGAGTAATTTAAGTAGATGTTTAAATAAAAAGGTGGCAAAAATGCAGATGACTGGAGGCAAAACTGGTTTGGAGTGCCAACAAATCCATCAAGTACTCTCTTATGAGACTCAATGTCTTATTGTCTGAAAATGAATTTTGATAAATAAATCTCTGAAATATGTGATTATATTTTTGTTTTACACCCGCTGTGTCCTCTACCTTTGTTTTGACTGCCACAGGGCACATCCCTCATCGCTATCACTGGAATTGTCCCGTACTGGACCCAGCATTCTCTCTCCTCCTGTGCGACATCCATCCAGAGACAAGCTCCCTTCAGGTGATGTGGGCTGGGTGTCAGATGGAGAGCTGACCATGCCCGAGTCCTCGCCATCGGCCATTTCCTCAAAGGCAGGGAAATTCTGGTCAGGCAGACTGCTTCCACCGCTGCTGCTTCCAAAGGACATGGTCTCCTCCTCTGGGACTTCAGTGTCTGCTTTCTGGCAGCTGGCCTTAGAGTTTTGCGTCGAGTGGACCCATGCTGGGTAAAGAACAGAGGAAGATGGTTTCACTGTTGGGCATCAATAAGCTATTACGGAACTGTTAGTTTCAATTTAAAACACATCCGATGGCTTAAAGTTTCATAATGGTGAACAAAACTCAAAGTTATCATTTCTTTTTATCAAATTTAGAGATACACATGCAATTTCCCTAAAGTAATATGAGCAATATTAGTTGAAAAAAAGGGAAGAACAGATAGGAGATGAGGGGAAAATAGAAGAAACATTAGTGCATATACACACAAGAGTGCAGGAGCACACGAGGAAAAGTGACCCAAATGAATCCAAAATATACAAACGCAAGCCTAAACCGCAACCACTTGTGGCTTGATAAATCAGCTTTAATGATGTGTGGGTGGATTTACTGTAAACAAACACTTAATTTAATTTTCACAGCACTCTCTTTTAGGCTCTGGTGAATTGTTTAAATCAAGTGTTGCTTCATCTTTTTAATACAGCTACATTCTGGTGAGTCCTGTGGATTTTCAGCAACTTCTAGAGTCTGTCAGTGATCTCATTCAAATCTAGGCCAAGAAAAATGACAGTACCGTTTGTTAAGGTTTCATCAGCAGTTTAAATCTACAGGGAATTTATCTAAATGAGGTTAACAGCAAGTGACCTTGCTGGTAATATCAGGTATCCGTGAGTCCGTGCATACATCTGCAGCCATGTGCTTCCATAATTCTTCCCACAGTGTGTGCTTCTCTCTCCTTCTCCGAGAGAGAGAGAGAGAGAGAGAGAGAGAGAGAGAGAGAGAGAGAGAGAGAGAGAGAGAGAGAGAGAGAGAGAGAGAGAGTGAGTGTGTGTGTGTGTGTGTGTGTGAGTGAGTGTGTACGCAATGCTTGTCAGATTTGGGCCAGGTCCAGAGAAGAGAACAGTCGGTTCCAGGAGATGTGGTGATGAGTCACAGGACTGTCCTGTCAGCTCATTCCCAGCAACAGTTTCATCATGCCAGCAATAGCTGCACATTCACACATGCACACACGCAAACTGAACTATGTGACGACACACATATGTCGTTATCAATCCAAATGCACGTTGTTTAGTTAAAGAGCCAGAAAAGTGCAAAAGTACACAAACCAAATCAACACTGTGAGGCGTTATTTGTAAAAAACAAAAAATAAAAAACAAAATACAAACCATGGTACTCCTGTGAAATCTCAAAGCAGAGTCCTTGATTCTTGAGACAGATGTTCAATTCAAAATTCAATTTAAAACACTGTCTTTGAAAGACATTTTTCTGCTGTCAACACTGTCTGGCTTTAGAGGTTTTCTTTAAAGTTTCCTATATATGCACTCCTGAAATGTGTGACACACAATGTCTCAGTCCGGTAGTGAGATGACAACATGGTTCGTGAGATCTGAATTTCCCTCGGAGGCCATATCAGCATTCACCCTACTTTCTACAGAAGTGCTGTAGCTGACCTAAGATGGTAAGGCTCATTGTGCTGACTTGGAACCTGTGGCAGATAGACAACAACTGAAGATCAATCGGATTTTGCAGCATATATATTACACGTGCTGACAACAATTGATTCGTGGAATATTGTCATATGTTTCTTTTTCAAACAACAGAACATGTGTTTCCTACCAATCATATAAAAAATAAGCAGCCATGCATACCTAAGATTTCACAACATTGATAAATCAGCGTGGAGTTCATAAAATACGTGATGTATCACTACCTAAAAGCATCATGTAATCTGATATATCACTCTGTACATAATATTGCTAAAGGCTGGATGCATGCACTTCTCAGTTCTTCTCAATAGACCCCACTCTAGAGACACACATACAACATACACTGACCAGCTATTGATCTGCACATATCACATAACTGAAAATATTGACCAATAGATATCACGTGGCCTCATTTCAGCTTGTCATTCATCAATCACACTGTAACTGATACGTCCTGGGTTTCACCCGTTCTACAGTCCTCTAAGCACATTCTGTATGCCCATTTTTAACTCAGCTCTGACCTCATGCATAATCAATAACCCTCAGGGATCATGTTGAAATGCAAAACCATTAGCGATATATACATACATGTGTTAAAAAAAAAAAAGACAACCCAACAAAATATTGCAAGTGAATTTGGACGATTTCACTGTTGCAATCAGGAGCAAGAGCAATCGCATTCCTGGTGACAATAGCAAACAAACTGAATCAGACAGAAGTAACTGTAAAAAGATTTGAGCCATCAGAGGAAGGTCCAGCATAAATGAAAGTGGCTGAATTGAAGCAGAAGAAGGAGGGTTTCAGCCAGAGAGAGGGACTTCAGGTGCGTTTGGAGCGCAGACGCACAGGCCCACAGCAATACACTACAAAGAGGGAGGTTGGGGAGGGGGTGTGAAAAAGATAACAGATGAGATTTGACAGAAATACCTTGAAACATTGTGTTGTGGATGATGGGAAAACAGCACAGAAGAAAGAAAGAAAAACTGTAGTTTGGCCATGTGATCTAGTGTCTATTATACAATACTGCACCACCGTATTATAATATGTATCCGGGTATGATTTAAACACACAGACAATAAAAGCACTTCAGTAGATTGATGTTAACCCCAGCCCTAACCCTTTGGACATTCTTGTACAGGCTGACATTTATAAAAATGCAGTACCTTGACCACACACTGACTGATTACCAGTTAGCAACTCAGCTGGTGATGCAAAGACACGGGAATGCTGTGTTTGCACATGTATAAAAAGGCTCTGACATTGAAAGGATAGCTGCAAAAAACATTAAGATGAATGAAACAGAATACAGAAGACCAGGAGAGCAGCTGCAAAAGGAAAGAGATGATTAAAAGTGAAAGAATGGCAGAAGCAGTCCATTTGGGACCTACACTGGGGAGCCGTTTCCTCAGCCTCCATCAGATTCTGTGTTGAGAACCTGACTGTAGGCTCATTGGGAGGGGAAGCTAGGGGGGAGACAAACGCATGCTGCTGCAACTCACAGCCTGTGGAGCGATGGGGTTTTGGTGGTGCTGGCTGATCAATGGTTCCTGTAGGAGCACAAGCATGCAAGCAGGGTAGGCGGTCATGTCAGGCTGCTAAAATGCTGGCTCCGAACAGCGACAAGTATGGTTGTGTTCCATGATATAAACATTATAAAATATTTTATTAGCTGTTATCTTCAGCTGTTACAGAAAAGAATAAAAGAGAATAAACAAGGCAATATGAAAGCTCCTGGTGGTTCCTCTGGGCTTGAACACAACTCTTCATTCTTTTTATTTTTGTTCTCGTGCTTTAATCTGCCTTTCCTCTGGGATCTCCTCTCTAACAGCCCTTTAAACTCTTTATTTCTACCTTACAACCCTGTCATCATGGTGCCAAAACCTTCCCATGCTCCTTCCTCTGAACTCTACTTTGGTACCCTAACCTTTCTCATCCTTTTTCTGAGATCTACAGCCCTCTCATCTCCGAGGACATTACAGCCCTCTGCTGCAATCTCACTTTGCTGTGGAGAAAGGTCTAGGATAGATCAATATGAGGGCAACTGAAGTTCAGCCTGATCCTGTTTGAATCTGTGATAGACATGGCCGTCTTTGTGTGTGCACCTTTGAAGCATGCATATAAGAGACAGATAAAGAGCTAAAATGACAAAAAAAATAGGATGAATTTGAGGAGTGGATAAGTGCAAGTAAGAGACAATAACTGTGCTGTCTCATGAGAAATGATGAAAACCAGTTCCACTTGTCCTGCCAAACACACTCACACTCACACTCTCTCTCACACACACACACACACACGCACACGGTTATGGACGTCATTCTCGACTGTTTGGCTTTCAGATTTGCAACAACATGACAGCTTAGCCCTCCAGGGATGACTGTCTGAGTTTTTAACGTACAAAAGGAGTGTTCGCTATTAATGCCAAGGGTGCTGATTGATGATTTACTGACGATTGATAAATAAAAGTTTTTATGTGTCAGAAAGATAGACAAAGACAACATGTAGATGTAATTACTTCAGCGCCTGCAGTGCCTTGCTTGAGTATTGTAGATACAGGTCATGTACAGTTGATAATAAATCCATTTAAAGAGCTGTGCCATCCCCACCATGTGCGGTGCTGACTTTTGACCATTTTCATATCATTTCCAGAATACTTACCCATTGCACTGTGTCTTTTTTCAGCTTCATCCAGTTTTAGGTTGAGGTCTAAATCAGTCTCTGGCCTGGAATTGCTGGCTGTAGTGGTCTCTTGTTCTGATTTGGCAGATGTACGAAGAGACTTTTCTGATTCCTCCACCTGGTTGCTGGAGCTTTTTATGGTTGGTTGGACCAGCACAGAACTGCTCACTGTACTACTGCTGAGACTGCTGCATTGGGAACCGGTCTGGTCTGGCTCTAGGTCCGTGTCTGTATCCTCAAGGCTGTGGCTGAGCTCGGAACTGGAATTGTTGGAGGCCACACTCTCAGGGGTGCTGCTGCTTTCGGAGCTGCTGGATGGGGTGGCAGCATGTACAGCTGGAGGGCCTACTGCCGTTTTCAAGGAGAGGGGGTTTTCGGTTTCTTTTACCACAGCAGAGGCAGAGCTGGTAGATGACTGTGCTACTTTGGTAATGGAAACAGGGGCAGGTGCAGTTTGATTGGCAGGTGTGGGAGTGACAGAGGCTGATGCATTGTCAGGACCTGAGGTGGCAGAATTTGTGGTGGAAGGAGGCACTGGAGCTTTTCGTTTCTTTTGTTGACTTTCTGAGCCAACACCCGTCTGGAGGTAAAAAAAAAAGAACGACAGCAGAATATCAATTTAAGAAAGTCTTTTATGCACATAAAGGTATGTGTGTGTCCTGTGTGTGTATGTGTGTTATCCTCCAACAGTAAATCAACCTGATTACCAAGGCTGAAGTACTACTGAGTAATTAATCACGTAGAGGTCTGGCAGGCATCTTCAAACCCAGTGCCAACATTCCATTTAAATGATCCCACTCGATCAAGATTTATAATACCTGGCACAGAACGAGATAATTTGTGCAACAGTGTATTGAACAACGGTCCTTTATTCATTTCACAAAATTTTCTTCATCACACAACCAAGGCTGCTGTATTTGCTAATTTATGTGTGTATGTATTTAGATATGTTTCAAATATTAACTGTAGATAGCCTTATGTCTTACATTAAAAAAAAAAAAAGTTTCTATGTTACAGGGAGCATGCCTGGAGCTGTATGCAGGGTTGCATAACACAGAAAGACAGACAGACAGCAAGCCATCGGGCCTTTCTGCAGGAAGCTGTCTTCGTGCATGTGAACCCCATGAACTCAATGCATGTCCCCCACCCCCACACCCCCCCAAACTGTTCCCTCCTGCCCCTTCCTTTCTTTGGCATTCATACAAAGACAAAAACACATACCAATGAATGTAGGGCAAATTTAGGGTATGTTTATATGTATTCCTTGAAGAGTGAAAAATTACACTGAGCACATTCACACCCTCAACAGTATATCTGAGGCATTGCTGTGGCGTATGAACAAGGGGGCAGTTAAGGGCTGTGGGGCTGAATATGGGCTGTTATTGATTGGCCTTAGCCCTGATTGGGAGGGATGCATGCCTTCAGGATGAAACCTAATTGTAGCAGTTTAATGTTTACCTGTCTACAGCAGTTTTTTTTTGACTGCTGAGATTAGAGGGTAATTTAAACCCTTTATGCATAAAAGCTTTTTGTTTATCTACTTTGTCATGTTCTAAAAGGAACAAAAAATATGAACATATGAACAGGGGCAAGATTTCCTTCAAAGTAGAATGCTGACACAGACTAAAGAATTTTTCACATGGGCCATGGGTATATTTTAACAGGGAATGTGCCTCTACACAAAAGCTCATATGAGGCATTCTGGAACAGTCTGGTCTGTCCATTAAATTTTCCACTCTTATGATCCAAGAGGCAAAGGGCCCCATGTTGAATGCTGATCAGATAGGGCCACAATGCCACCCATGGAGGCTCCAACCTGTTGCGTGACCATTCATCACTTGCTTGGAAGGACTCTTGATGGGTGAGGGCTTTGTGATGGACTGGAATGTGAAATGAAGTATGTGTGTGTTTACACTCACAGATGCATGCATGTGTGAATGTACATACATGTGTGGAGATAATGATGTCAGAGACAATAATGAACTTGCAGATGAACTGTCTCAAGCCTGTGGGCACCAAGGTCAAAAACATGCTGAGTGCGTGTGTGCGTGTCTATGTCATAATAAGTGGGTGTGTGGGGTGGGAAAGAGTGTTATTTTCAAAATCTTAACAATGTAAGCACTGAGGGGGAGTAGTAGAGACTAGCTAAGGATAGGGAGGCACATAGCTGACCCAGTTTCTTTGTCATTTACTTTGTCCTACTAACCTACTGAAATGCAATGTTTATAACACCTTTGGCACACATTTGCATTTTAGTGTTTGTACATTAACTTTTGGGTCAAAAGTTTATACTGTAGAATTAGAACACAAGAAAATGCCATTAGCTCAGAAATTCTAAAGTAATCTGAATAGCCTCTCAAAATGTGGCTTTCTTTTTTCTACTAGTATAGCATAATCGAACATAGCATCTGGCAACAAAGATCAGCAATGAATACCTACCCATTACCCTCAATTTCTGTAATTATATTAACACTCCAAATGTAATACATACAATGTCAATCATAGCTAATGTACAAACATAAAGACATGTGCAAGCATCACAGCCACCCAATAGATATGCAAGTAATCTTACGCAATTTCCAACTGAGACTATCATTGTTGTGTGCCCTATTTTTTTAACTGCCTACATCTAACAAGGTGTGACTTGTTCCATGTCATGAAGTCTTTATCTACGCCTGTTTCCTAACTCAGCCTTCAAATCTGCAGGAACAGTGGGTAAAAATAAAAGTTTCAATAACATATCTGCAATATAGTATCTATGAGGACATCGTAAAGGGGATGCACATTCAGGTTACATAAAGAAAAATAACCAAATAAATAAAAAAATCTTTTTTGGATTGATGAGGACAGATCATCAAACATTTTACCTGCGGCACAAGTTAAGAGGAAAGGCCATATTTGAAGAGACAAGAGAGGAGGGACTGCCTTTTTTTGATCTGTTTCATGCAAGAATTTTTTTTCTATGTTGTTGAGAGAAGAAATCCACAGAAAAATAAGTAAGCAGTTGTGTCTACATCATTTCAAAGCTAAAATGATATCTCACAGCCAGGTTACCTTCTTTTTCCTTCTCACTTTCCCTCCTATTTTGGTCTTTTGTTCACTCAAGGATTCTTATCAGAAGAGGCAAGGCCTATTTAACCACAAAGACAACAGCGNNNTATTTCCCACCCTCTTTGTTTATGTTGTGTGTGTGTGGGGGGGGGGGGTGACGAGTTGACAAGTATTGTAAAAGTGGCAAAACAAAAGGTGTGGGGCAACAACAACAACAAAAAAAGATATTAATAAGGGGTGGAGGGGGCAAGAATGACAAAATACAGACAACAGAACAAAACAGACAACAAAAGCAGAGGGAAAATAAAACCCATGCGGATATGAACACAGCTCCAGTTAAACCATGTGCTTTGTCTGACTGACTGAACCAGAGCAGACTGGAGTTTTGCTGCTCTAACGGACTGATGGCGGCTGTGAAAAAACATGCCTCCCTCTGTTGCCGACTCACTTCTTCTGAGTGGCAGATCCTTATGGGAAAAAAAAAATGATGCTAGCTGTATCTGTGAAGAAGCCCTGAACACAGTTAGGAGTATAACATGCACAGAAACTGCTTAACACAATGATTGTTTTGGACCTGTGAGAAGAGTTTTACAGAAGCAAATATTCTGCTCTATACTATTGTATACTAATTCTATTTATTGTAATGAATATTGAAATTTAGGATCCTTGGTTCCTTGGGGTTGTTTTGCAAACAACAGTCATGGAATTTCTGGCAACTCAGAGATTTAAGCATACGTTTTACAATTTTATCTCATTTTATCAACTTTTCTTTTAGATATAATATATAGTCTTCTTGAAGCTTAAAAGGATTTAATTGCTTTAAGAAATTTCTGAAGTAATTCCCAAAGCTCATACAATGTTAATGTGATATAATCCAACAAGTCAAATCCTTCTAAAGCCTGATGACATCTCTCTCGGACATTCTGGATTTCTCTGTCCTGACTCGGAGCTCTTAGTGCTCACTCTCTGCCTGGGTCATTCTGACTTTATCATTCAGGCCACCTCCAGCCATAAAGCATCTCTGCAGCTAGTAAGAAGCTCATCATTTTTCTTCTTTATCACACGAGCCAGTGTATACATGGTTTACTTTATAAACTACAGAAATGGACAGCCTATCAACGCTGGGGAAAAAAAAAAAAAA
>BJFM01003346.1:91323-125041 GCA_016586285.1 Arothron firmamentum | reverse complement strand
CACTCCACCCACTCTGATGCACTGACCTGTTACTTCAGCCAGCATACCCCTAGGGTGTCACTGTGTCTCCATGGCAACCTATATTTACCCCATTTGACTATAGGAGAGGCAGCTCTTCTTAGCAGCAGCTGTGGGGTTTGCATATGAGCGTATCAAGTGAGCGACACTGACAGAGAAGCAGAAATGAGCTGGGGGCTGAGAGCACCGAGGAGACTGAACAACTTCTCTGATTTGGAAAGCGGTGAGCTTTGGTGACACACGAGCCCAGCGAAGCATTTGTTTGCAGTTGCTAAGCGAGCGTTCTTAGCTCAGCATATGTCGTGATACTCATATTACTGGCCATGTGGTCAAAACTCCTCCCACAATACTTCAATAAGTAGCTCGTTGTTAATACCAGCCATCTCATCTTAATTGAATTAAAGGTCAAATTTTTCGACTCTTAAATTAATTTCATTTGCCAATAAAGTTTTTACGGTAGCTCCCTAAAGGCCACAACCAGCCTCAAACAAAACTGTTTGAAGAGAGTGCAGAGTCAGTAACAGTAACATAATAACCCAAGAGGAACAATAACTAGACAACAGACCTCAGGTGTTAAATTAATTTCAACACACCGGGATCAATTAGACTAGTTGGACTCACGTACACACATTAATTTCAGTATGTTTCCGTGCGGGATGCAAAATAACCAATGATGAAACACATGCATTACATTAAGACAATTTATTTTAATTTTTGCCTATACTTTCAGAAATGTTTTAAAAACCACTTAACAATTTATTGTTATTTAATGATCACAAATGTGAAAATAGTGCTAGTTTCCGGAAGGCTGGCAAAATCCCTCGTATGGTTTATAAAAATAAAACAAGAAATAGAAAGGGGTAGTTGTTTATTGGGTGTACACATTTGAGGAAAAAAGGAAAGCAAGATGGAATGTAGAGGCCTAACAGCAGGAAATGTTAATTAGTCTGGTCTCTAGTCCCTAAGCTGTTTGTGCAATTAGACAGAACTCCTGCTGGAGAAATGAGAGGAGAAAAAAAGATAATGTGTGTCCTAGTAGATGTCCAAAACACCCCACAAGTGTTAATGTGTAAACAAAAACCATGCACTATTATCAAAAAATATATATTATTAAAAGTATTATTTTCAATATGGTTCACAATGTTTTGTGACACACAAGGTAATAGCTGCAAATCATGGGAGAGACCTTGTACATTCAGACAGTATCAGGCGATGCCACTTTTTGTGGAGGCCGTCTGATCACATACTGTAACCCCCCCAACACACACACACACACACACACACACACACACACACACACCGCAGTGGCTAACACATGACTAGTGGCTTTCAGAAATAAATACTATCAGCCCATAACAAACATGCGCTTAAACACACTGACTATGATACAGAAAAGCACCTTTTTTTTTCAGTGAGGCAAATTTGGCACACTGGAAAATGGTTGGAGGAAGTTTTGGGAGGGGTTGACAGAGCACAACAGTCTATAAATAAATCCAGTTTGGATGTTTCAAATGTTTCCCCCTGGACCACTGCATGGCTACAAAGCCCTGTACTACAGCACTGACCTGTTTTGATTTTGTGCAACAATCAAGAGAGAATTACTGACAACCTCCTGTGCTAGACATTATGATAAACTTCCTAACTGAGAACATTAATAAAGTTGTAAGGCTGCATTTTATTAAGCACTTTGTGGGCGTGAAGGGAAAAAATCCCCAATGGAGCATGGACTATCTCTCATTAACTTTATTAGTCAACTGAACATAATCAGCGCATACTTTGCTCAGATGCAATATTCAACATTTTTTTGATAAGATATTAAAGGACTGGGGCATAGTGCTGTAGGACTAACACAGTGCAGGTATCCTGGAGACAAATTACCTAAAACACTAGAAAAATGCCTGGCTATTCACGCTGGCAGAGGGGTTAGCACAAGTTTTGCTCGAAAACATCCCCCGAATTGCAATGGGCTGCTCGTTCATGTCTACCAACACACTCATTCTGTTTCCACCCTGCACAGCTCAGCATAGACCAGACTATAAATGTAGCAACATCTGTGTGGAGAACAGTGACTTGCCCCACATCAAATTACCAATCTGCCTGCGCTCAACCATGTGGTACCACACAGAAATAGATCCCAAGCTCAAGTTCAATACTCGTGTGTCAAAAGTCTTATCCACTATAAATGTGATTTCAAACAGCTGTAAAGACACAGACTAAACATGTTCCTATTCAGAATAAGGAAAACAAGCTTCAAATAAAAAAGGAAAAACTGAGAAGTGCAGTGTTGAGTCAGTGGCAGACCACATGAACTTTAAACTTATAAATAGAAATTTTGCAAAGGATGTGTAGGGTGTGGAGCCTGTCTCCTCCTTCAAATCTTCCATCCAGGGATCACATTAAGTCCATTTTAAGCAACTGGACGGAAATCTAGACGATGGCATTACAATACAAAAAGCCTGACATTTGGCTCCAGTGGCAACAACTGGCGTTAACGCTCATTGTTGCTCCCATGACTGCACACAAGACAACGACACAGACTAGCAGCCCAAAAGCTTTTTAAATTTGACTAGGATTGTGCACTTGGAAACATATGATTCCAGGCTATTTGCACACTCAAAAAAACAACAGACATAGAGGCAGACACACATTTCAACATCGCACATGTAAATAAAATATCAGCGACAAATTACTATTTTTTTCATGCAACAAACCAAGCCAAAAGTACAGAACTTTTTATACAGCAGTATTCTACTTGAGGTCCAGGTAAAATGAAAATGTTATTTCTGCTAATTTACCATTAGATTTAAAAACATTTCCAGCTTTTTATCACAATAGCAGGGTTGTAAGGCTCAGAATGAGAAAATGTTTCCTTTACTCCTGAAGTACAAACTCAAGTATTCTCAACACCGCAAAAAGCGCAGCACACTCAGTCACAAACACACACTCAGTCACAGAGCAGAAACGTGAAGAGAAAGGCTGCCCTTTGGAGAAAGGTGAATTTCATGTGTACCTTGCTGTGGAAACCTAAGTTCTGTGTGTGCCTGTGAATGAGTAAAGGTTCGCGAGCAGTGCTTCATTTGGACTTTACTACACAATAGAGTAAATGAGAAAGATCACAACACAAAAAGCAGTTGCCATGGCAATTTAAATGACCAGAAATGCCATATGCTGACGGGATGAAATGGCGTTTTTGTTGCGCAGCCATCTGACGCTGGGACCTGGTTACTCTGTAATTTTGCCAAAGAACTCTTAAGAGCCGGAAATCACTGTATTTAAGACAATCTGGTTAAAAGGCCCTCTGGTTGAAAGATCGGAGGGAAAATACTGTAAAACTCAATTTACCACATCCCCACTCTTTCAATAACACCATACTGTGGTGACCAGGGTAACATTGATGTTTTGATGTGTATTTCACCTACACTTCACTCCATACAACATTAGTATAGTATCCACAAGTTGATACAAAAAGGTCTACAATAACAGAAGTTATTATGATAATTAACACCCAAGTAAAACATAATTATATCTGTGTGGGCCATTCACAGACTTACTCCACAGAACTGTACAATAAATGATATATAAAATGCACTTATTAAAGTATTCTTCTTTACATGCTGTAAAGAAAAGCAAATAAGAATAGACCTTTCTGAGTTTAAGTTAAGCTGGTTCATAACAAACAAAAAGTTCATTGTTTCACTTGTCATTGAATATTGACAGATCAGGCATGCTGAAAAGTTTGTATATTTTAGATATAACAAAAAACTTAAATATATGATCCAACTTGTAGCACATGAATATAACAGGCTAGGTGTTGACATCTCCCCAAAAACATTTTTCAGCCTTTGCACTCACTAGCAACAGTGTTTATCATGTTGTTAATGTAGTCAGCTGATGTTACTTCACAGAGAGGCAGTAAAATATGACTAATGGAAACACTTCAGGATCACCTTGTCCTTTATCACGACAAAAGACATTCTGATTGATAACAACACAACGCCTCCACTAATCAACTACAGGAGAACAGTATTAACAGCTCTGACATTACCACATCTAACTTATAAAAACAATGAAGTGAGAGCTCCCCACTGGCAACCAAACACACTGGGCTTGTTTAAACTGCGTTTGAGCGGAAAAAACTGAATGTTAATGTGTCTGCTGGAACCCTCTGTGTTGTCAGTGAGGCCACCAGCGCCTTTCAGATGCTGTTCAATTGTTCTTTTTCATTTCCTCCTTCATTTTAGTATGCTGTTTTATGTTAACAATGACACATATCTGCAAAAACAAGTAGAATATTCATACCATTCTGCCCATAAATGTCGCTTTTTATGACGAGCAGGTTTTATTCGTTGTTTAGAAAACACTGTCCAATCCAAGAACATGAACATTATAATAGTAAACACATACGAATTAACATGCTTTTATCTACTTACCCTGTGGGTGGTTTGGAAGACATTGCCGTGATTACAATGTTAAAGCTCAGATGATGTCACTCAAAGCGTGCTCCCCAAATCGGTGCTCGCACACGGGTCCCCTCTTGTACCATCACCTGCGTCTTAGCACATTACAATAAAATACAGTAGTTAACTGGGGATTTCTAATTTCTAACGTGTTCAGGTACGGGAAGAACCACCTTGTCTTTTCGGTCAAAGGTGCAACAAGTGTCAATGCGCGGATGACAGTGCAGCCGTATACAGCGCTAACTACAACACGAGATTCGGTACATTTTCGAAGTCCGTTGGTAAAATAAAGAAATAAATAAATTGGCCCAAAATGACTTATGCAATTACCGTTGACTGATCGAGTCTTCAAATCCACTTCTTATAATCGCCGTGTTCCACAGATTTTGTGAGGCTAGTGAAGGTAAAATACAGTATATCCGGTAATGCTTTTCAATGTAAAATTTCAAACATGATTTCAACACGCCTGTTATATTTCTGTGCAAACCCATAACTAAGTTTGTATGTATAGTGTGCATATTGTACTGTATTAATTTCCAGCTGCAATTGTTAGCCTAGTAAAAAATAAAGTACAATTTTGACGTTGTTTAGCGTCACCGGAAATACCTTATTTTGTGCAGGGTAATCTACTGTGTCTTCCTGTCTGCAACTGCGAAGATCAAAGTCAATGCATCCGCCCCAGGAGCCCGCCTACGCCAGAGCCGCTCATGTCAGTTATCCTCATTGGCATTCCGTTGAGCGCAACCTAAGCGCCGGCTGTTAAAAATACTACACTGGAAAATAAATGCCAAATATTAGTGACAGCAGAGTAACAAAAATATGATGTGAAAAAAATATGAAGAATTAAACCTGTATTGTACGATCGTTCTTCCCCACATGCTTTGTGTATACACTCTTTACCACAAGAGGTCGCTCCTGCATTGTTACATGATTTACCTGTACACCGTTTTACTTGAAATAATTAGAGTTAGATAATTGGAACTGCAACAAAAACATGCAAAGAATGAGCAATATTTTGATTCCAAGAAAATGGAAAAAATCTGCTCTCATTCTCTTTAATTGAATTACATATACTGTATATCAAAACATTTAATGATTATTCTGTTAAAACGCTAGTTATGCATGTTGCATTCAAGAAAAAAGACATATACTGCCTTTCAAACTAATTTAAAGACTTTTGCTTTGACCATCAATTCATTTTTTGTTTGGTGCTTTTGATCAGGATAATAATATGAAAAATATGAACTATGTCCTTGCAGCCACCTGGTGAGAGGTGGTGATACACCTGAAAAGGTCACCAGTCCATTGCAAGCTACCCACGCGCAAAGGATAATACTGAATTTAATCAGGGTGATGGTTCTTGTCCTTTTACTCTTCTTGTCCTCCTGCACTTTTGGCTGTTTTCTTCACAAACAGTTCAGATCTGAGCTGGATTCTGTACTTCTACTCATTAGATGCTGAAAGTATTGACCATTTTGTCAGCAGGCAAATGTATTATGTAACAATTAGATACTGATCTACTGTATGTAGGCTTGGTAACATTTAGAAAGTCACTGTATAATTAACCAGTTTTATCAAAAAATAAAGAACATGCTGTACATTTTTATACAAAATGGTGGTTTAGCCAACAAAACAAGAAAAACTCAGCATACATTACTTTTCATAAACAGCTTTTTTTCTGATATCACCCTGTGCTATTTTTAAATTCATGTGAAAGCATCTGTTCACACTTGATGATAAGGATCTTGAAGTCACTGCAGGAGTGTGCAAGAAAACACCACGTGCATGCAAACATATTAAGAGAGTACTGCTCAGGGACTTCAGTATGGTCACCTTGGTTCAGTCAAGCTCATACCTGCAAAGACACAGACATAGAACTATTGGAGCTTTAAGGGGCAGATACTGGCTGTGCCTTTTAAGACTCAACATCACCACGATACCAAGATGTCAGGTGAACACATTTTTATCAACTGTACTTTTAAAATGTATTAATGATTAATTAAAATGTGACATTTTGTAGACATCATTAATACTATACTGCTTTATTTGCATCATAACCAAAAGGTCTTGGAGTTCAGCAATTTTCTTATTGTATTTAAAATTAAATAATAAATCAAATGCTTGTGTTACAAGTTTAAAAGGTCAACAAATTGCACAGGCAACAAAAGTGCTTCTCTTCATGTTGGGGTAACTAACACTTAAAGAAACTGAAGAATGCAGTTATAAAGAACTGAGCAATGTAAAATGATAATAAAAACATGAATACATGTAGCAGAAAAGAAAACGGTGTGGTTGTATCTTCAAAGAGGAACTGAAATGCATCATTCAATAGGCCTCTTGGAAAGTGTTAATGTTTTACTGATTAACATGTATACATTAAAGTCATCTTAAAAATAAGTGTTTATATTCTTGTCATCTTTGAAGAATGTCAGTTTTAAATTAAGTGAATTACCCATAAAGACCAGAAGGTGGAGTTGGAGATTGGACATTTAATCAATATTATCTATCACAAAAAAGACAATATCACGAAAACCAAATTTCTGGGAAAAAGTTTTATTGAGTATAAGGTCATGTACTGCACAGTTTTAGACTTTCACAAGTGTGTCTAATAAGTGTCCTATGTGTCTGCAGATTCCATTCCAGTTGTCACAGAACCATTCTATTATGATGATCAGATCATGGCAGAGCCATGCAATGCAACTGCTGCCAGCCCTTTTGAAAAGGTGTTCCTACCCACTCTCTACAGTCTGGTTTTCATTGTTGGATTTGCAGGTGTGTCTGCAAATGCTTATTTTAAACCATATACTATATTTTGGATTAACTGACTTTTTTTAATGTAAAAATCTGCTTTCCAACTGACATGAACAAACATTATTTGTTAATTCTTCTTGAAAAAGACACATTATACTGACCATGACTGCACACATAAAACTAGGAAAACAGGTTAAACTCCCAAGGGGGATGAAGGTTTTTTTTGCATAGCTTTTATTATTTTTCTCTTGCCAGGAAACGGTGTAGTTGTCTGCGTCCTGATGAAGCATCGTAACCAGACCAACCTGACAGACATCAGCCTCTTCAACCTCGCCCTCTCTGACCTCCTCTTTGTCTTTATGCTGCCTTTCTATGCTCACTACACTGTGGCCGGCAAGTGGACTTTTGGTGACTTCATGTGTCGTTTCACCTCCATCTCCCACCGCGTCGGGTTTGTCAGCAGCATCTTCTCTATGGTTTTCATGACTTTAGACCGATACATGGTCATCATGCACGCCCTCACAGTGGCACGATATCGCACGCTGAGGGCTGGTATCGTTGTGACTGTGGTGATCTGGTTACTGAGCTTCAGTGTCTCTCTTCCAAATTTCATCTTCACTGAGGTGGCAAATGAGTCTTATGGGCTTGGCTGTTATTACATGCCAGAAAACTATATCTGGGAGCTATATAACCTATTTGTAATGAATATACTAGGTCTTGTGTTGCCACTGTTAGTCATGATAGTTTGTTACTCCAGGATTATACCCAAATTGGTGAACATGAGGAGCAGAAAGAGACATCGTGTCATCAGATTGATCATCTCCATCATCCTCGCTTTTTTCTTATTCTGGGCCCCCTATAATTGTTACCTTTTCTTGGCTTTCCTGAATAAAGAGGAGAAGCTTGAAGGAGACGTGTGCCAACTGGATGCAAATTTAATGCTTTCTGGAACTCTGACTGAGACCTTCGCCTACATACACTGCTGCATCAATCCCATCATATACGCCTTTATTGGAGAAAAGTTCATTAAACGTGTGCTGAGTCTCCTGAGGAGCTGTTTTTCTTCTCTTCAGTTTATTTCAGGCAGAGATCTGTCAGGGAGTTCACGCAGGAAAAGCTCTGTAATATCTCGGTCCTCTGATGTCTCCTCTACTTTCATCAGTTAGGATGTAACCTTTGGTTTCCACTTATGGCTCCTGATTATCAGATGTGTTTAATTTCCCTAATGCTCCCTGTAATAAGCCAAGGCAATGTAAATTAATCTAATTGTGTTAGCACTCAATCATCATAACAGTTTGACTTCCTTTGACTGAGCTTCTCTCTGCTTATATTGTTTATATCATTTAAACTTCTGGAAAAAAGTTTTTGTTCTTTACACCATATAAGAGCAGTTTTATTGATTATATAAGGCTTACCATTTCTTTCTTTACTTTCTAACACAATATTACTGTACCAGAACAATTAGCCACTGCTGGAATTTATTTGTCATCATAAACATCCAAATCATCTCAAAGTTGATTATTTTATTTTCAGATGTTTTTTTTTATATTTTGTGCCTATAGATAATGCATAACCTGTAGCACGAGCTCAATTTGTGTATCATGTATTTGTAGTTGTATTGACCCTAAATGTGTCACTTTTTTATGATGTGCACTTGTTTTTTTATGATGCTGAAGATGTGAAACCAAACTTTTTTCAATCATTAAAACTTTTGTATATTTCAGTAGTGTAGTTTAATTTATTTCATCACATCACGAAATGTGTAAATTAACATTGATTTTAGAATAATTTATAAGATTCAAGAGTTACATGTTCGGAAAACAGGGTTCACTTCCTGCGAACCAAAACACGTAAAAGAAGAAAAGCACTTCTCATTAGAATACTTTTCACCTCCCGCTCACTGACATAGGGACGCTTCACGGAAAACCACACTTGTCACCTCTTTGCAGGTTTGAAAGGCTGCAAAGGAAACAACAAAACCTCAGAGTTGATTTTAGCAGAAATGAGCAAGATTTCATACAAAAGCTAAAAACCATGATGACAGGATGACATATTGTTAAAGGCTAACCTAAGAGCAGTTACATCCAGGAGCTGTGATTTTGTTTTTGTTAGTTTTTTTTGGAAGGTAATAAGGTAAGAATGTTATAATGTTACTATGTTTAAGCTTTCTTTACAGGGCCTATTCTCAGAATGTGTGTGTGTGTGTGTGTGTGTGTGTGTGTGTGTGTGTGTGTGTGTGTGTGTGTGTGTGTGTGTGTGTGTGTGTGTGTGTGTGTGTAAAGACTGTCAGCCACAGGAAGTGGGGGTCTGTACAAGTATCAAAAGAACCTAGTTTGACAAGAGAAAAAAAAGCTTGATATGTGGTTTCAATATAGATCACGTTAACCAATATATGTTCAGATGACGAGGAAATGACATTCATCAAAAGATGAGCCTTTAATTTACATCCAGATGGAGGAATATTGACCCATTGTTGACAGTGATTGTACACTATTGTTGTGGATTCATCCAAAAGGTTTTTATTCCTAAAGAGGCAGCAGTTGGGCCATGGGCCTCTCAGACATGAGTCAAGTGATGATTATAGCTGAAAAAGTGAACCTAAAGGGCAGGAAAGTCCAAAGTTCTCATATGAGAGTCATTTTTTATGAAATGAATTGTTTTTTCTGTATGTGTCATGCTTTTTATCTTCTCTTTTCACATTTCCATTTCATTTGTTTCCCTGATTACCAAATTTTTTTTCACATACTTGAGAACAAACTAAAGAAAGAGTTTTTACCGAACATGAAAGGAGAGTCTGCAGTTAAAAGATTCCAATAAGAAGTAAATGAGTGAGTAATACTACTGTTCTTTTCTAGGTTTTTGTTATAATTAAACCAGTTTGGCTTGAAAACAAGTTGGACTTAAAATTAAGACAACATGATGTTAGCCCAAATAAGTTAATTTGACAGTGACTTCCGTTGCTTTAAGGGTCATAAACCCAATCCTACAAGGTCTGCAATCCAGAAGACCTCTCTTTTCTTTTCTAGACTGCTGCTTTTACCTTGGATCCCAGGTTACTCACTTATAACCCTATTATAATATAAAGTTACACGTAAGACCACAGTGGTTAAATTGGTTTTGAAATCCCACATTAGAGCAATTCTGACCGTGTGGTTGTTACTTGTTGGGGACAATGCTTTACACTTTGATACAGAGAAATGTGGTTTGCCAGACAACAACCAGTGTTAGTTTGTTAAGGTTTCACCTGCCTGTGAAAACTGCAAACAATCCTGTAAAAATTTTATCCATTTTCATTTAACTGTAGTGGAGATTCTGGATTTCAAAATGTGTGGGATAATTAATAAAAACAGACAAAAAAAACGTTTTATTATATTTAGAACCCAAATGCAGATAGGGGATGGCAATTCTAAAGCAAAAGCAACCCTTTTATTGGGCATACAAACAGAAAGCTCTCCAATGGATGAAAAAACAGTAATCGCAAAAAGGCTTGCGGGGTGTCCATAAAAACCAAAACTAAGACTATACACTAGGGAGGAACATGGCGACCTTGGAAATGGGAAAAAACAATCGCTGGTGCCCAGGTGCAGCTGCCTCATATACGCTGCTATTTGCAATAAGCCACAGGTGCGCCCTGTCACCAGCGAAGATGCAGACTACCACATTCCTTGGTGGACAAAAATAAGTCAAAGAGGACAACAAAACGACAAAAGAACCCCCGAGCATGCAGGAACCTAACAAAAAAAATGCACTGACATGCACAGAGGTAGCCTAGTAAAATGGTTGTGTTGTTGCTGAACCTTTTAGAAAAAACACATTTTTTTAAACATCTCCCGTGCGAAATAAAATAATATTATATCAGTGTGACAATAATGACAAGTTTTAAATGTTTGCACTACATGAAGCCACTTAGATGTTGAAGAATGAAAGTCTGTTCTTATTGTTCTCCCTCATACAGCATGAACACATCCACAGTTGATCCCAGCTTGTACACAGACATGTACGACTACGATAACAACCCCAAATGCGAACAAGACCTAAATCCTGTGTTGTCTGACAAGGTCTTGCTGCTTTTCTACTGTGTGGTATTTAGTTTTGGCCTCATTGGTAAGTTCAACCGGATGCAGTCATTTAAATTAAAAATAAAGAACAGTAGAAGGAAAAGAATGACTAACATTTCTAACTAATTATGTAGGCAACAGCACAGTGGTCTGGGTTCTCCTTCAATTCATTAAGGTGAAGACTATGGCGGATGTATGCCTCCTCAACCTGGCCCTCTCAGACCTCATATTCGCTGTATCTCTGCCCCTTTGGGCCTTCAATTTCCAAAGTCTGGCATTGTGTAGACTGATGACAGCAATTTATCAGGTTGGTGTTTTCATCGTTTCCATTTGAAATGAATTTGCTCAAAAGAAAATGCTAGTTTTACCTCTCTCTTTGTTCGTCCCACAGCTGGGGTTCTACAGTGGGACTTTTTTTGTGACTCTCATGAGTCTGGACCGCTATGTGGCCATCGTCCACGCAGTTCCATCCATGCGCGCCCGCACACTTCGCTTTGGAATCATCGCCAGCGTCACCATCTGGGTTTTATCGGTCATCTTTGCAACTCCTCAGGTGGTATTTGCATCTCTGGAGATAGATACATACTATAACCTCTCTGAGTGCCAGCCACTGTATCCAGAGGAGACACAGGAATTCTGGAAGATGCGGCGAAACCTCAGCGAGAACATCGTGGGCCTCTTCGTGTGTCTCCCCATCATGATTTTTTGTTATGTCAAAATCCTTATTGTTCTTTCCAAGTCCAGGAATTCCAAAAAAGACAGAGCTATAAAGCTAATATTCGCCATAGTGTGTGTGTTTGTGGTGTGCTGGGTGCCATATAACATCACAGTGTTCCTAAAGACGCTGCAGATATTTGAAATTCTGATTTCGTGCAGCGCCTGGTATAGCATCAATTCCACCATGAGATTTGCCGAGATCATTGCACTCTCTCACTGCTGTCTGAATCCTATCATCTACGCATTCGTAGGGGAGAAGTTCAGGAGGTCACTGGTGAATGCTGTAGGTAGACACCTTGGCTGTTACCAGAGTAGAGTAACCTTAAGTCACAGAGACACCACAGACAAAGAGACTTCAAACACACCTGTAAGATCCGATTATTAAACAGAACTTTCATCAGTGTCATGGTGTGATATAATCGACTTTTCTTGCATATGCAGTTGTTTTGAAAAAGTATATACAGAGAGTAATGTTAATCTGTTAAAAAATAATGTGTAAATCTATGTCTTGTAAAATTCTGTAATTACAATAAATCCTTTTTGGTCTTTCCTTATGTTTCAAAATGTAGTTGTGTGACTTTTTTGAAACGTCACCAAACAATATGTTACAGATGCATATCTAATATACATAGAGTATCTGTAAATATATTTGCAGCTGTGTTAGCACTCCAACACACATTTGTGTCATTTCCACCTGTAGCCTCTTCATGGTACTGAAACCACTGAAATGAAGGAAATAAGATGCCGCACAGACAGCGAAGTAAGCATCTGAAAGCCCGCAGAGCAGCAGGAAGTCAAATCATGATGCAGTTCTGCAGCAAGAGTTTTCACTGTTCGCTTCACAAGGCTGTGCAAGTAAAACATAGTTAAGAACTTTGTAGCATACAAGTAAAACACCAGCTGATCTCAATTACATTACAAATCTGTTTTTGTCTTCATAGTTAATTTAGTGAAATTCCTTTCCTCTTCAAAAATAAATGTTTCTCCCTCTGTGTGTGCGTGCTTGCGTGTGTGTTGGCTACTGTGTGCAGCTTGACACCTAGGAATTTCAGTTCCAGTAATTTCTGCTGTGAATGTGGTCACTATGAGGTGTTGGAGTCTCTCCCAATTGTCTCCTGGTAAAAAGCAGCAAAACCAACTTTGTCACCACTTCATCACAGAGCTCAAAAGAAAATCCAGTCAGACTAACATGCATGCCTTTTGAACTGTGGAAGGAAACCAGGTTTCCTGGCGAAAGCCTGCATAGGCAGGAGGCCCTCACACACTGCACAGAAAGACCCCCAAGCACAAAATGCTAACTACAACATTGCCATGCAACAAAAGCACAACTTTGCAAGGCGAGTTCTGCAAACTACTGCACATGACTGCAGCTCATTCCCTCTGCGAAACTTCAGATGTTGCAGGCTCTCTGTCTTTTCGAAATCGCTGCCACAAACAAAAAAATCAACCATACTTCACATACATGTATATGACCCCCCCCCCACCCCCCCCACCACCACCACAACCACCACCCTAGGTTTTGCTAGAGGGGTGGCTTTACACACTTTTTTATGCATAGTGCACACAGGTTTCTCATTTGGGTGAAGTGCCTAATCAAACCGGACGCATCATCTTAACAGCGACACACCCAACTTGTGTTATCATGTACACGTAAGTTTTATTTTGTTTTAATAGTTTTGAAAGTGGTAACAACAATACTGGGTTCTAAAATATCATTTATGTTTTTGACAACATGTTGGCATCTCCATGAACACATACAACTAAGGGCTAGGGTTTCTGTGTTTCTTTTTTTTTTTTTTTTTGCATGGATAGAAAAAGGGGGGAGGACCATAAGTGAATCTGCAGAATTCCTAACAGACAGAAGTTGTTTTGTTTGTGGAGATATGATTTATATAACCTGCAATAGAAGCTCCAAGAATCTGCACCCAATAATGGATCCGAAAGTGTGTTTTGGAGAAGTTTGTCTTTTTTCCTGTTTTTGATAAAAGTAGGTCATGAATCCTTTGCTCGACAGGCAGCTGGAGATGGCTGTGACCACCTCATCTGTCGCTGACTTCACAAGGCTGAGTG
Source organism: Arothron firmamentum (assembly GCA_016586285.1). Classification (NCBI taxonomy): domain Eukaryota; kingdom Metazoa; phylum Chordata; class Actinopteri; order Tetraodontiformes; family Tetraodontidae; genus Arothron; species Arothron firmamentum. Next base: position 110,970 of record BJFM01003346.1, on the reverse strand, counting down.
AGATTGTGACCGTGGAGGACATAACAAGGTAGTGTTTACCCTGATACAGTGTTTACCCTGATACATGTACCACCACAGTTGGTTCTTTCTTCTCATCTGGATTTTCTGTTTGGGTTTACTTTTAGGCTGACAGAATGTTGGGTTTTTTTTTTCTTTGAGGGAGGTGGGGAAAAGACTGTGTTCTGAAGTTTTACTGTTGTTGTTATAGAATTTTTATGGTTTTCCAATTTGTTTCTTTTTCAGAGCATTTGACATATGCTCCATGTTTTTGAATTGTTGTACTTGAACAATGTGAATGTTTGTCACTCTGTCTACTTTCACATTCCTCTGAAAGGAATCATGTCCTGGCTAAGAACGTGCATTCCCAATCTAAGATATAAAGAGGTGGGGGTGAACTGGCTTTCCCTGCAGGTTCTTTTTAGACCTCAAGCTCATGGTTTTTCTGGTTACCCTTGAGTAATGGTGCATTCTGGATAAATAATGTTTGTTTGTTTTTTTCCTTTTTCTCTCCAGTTCTCCTACTGCGTCTTTTAACAACACCTTCCTAAACATCACGGAGTACACCTACTACGACTATAATGAATATGGCGATGACTTTGGGTTATGCGTGTATGAGCATCATGGAGCCAGATTTCTTCCTGCTCTCTACTCCCTATTCTTCCTATTTGGTGTCCTGGGAAACCTGCTGGTCATCTGGGTCATTGTTTTTGGCACGCGACTCCGCAGCATGACCGATGTGTGCCTTCTTAACCTGGCTTTAGCGGATCTTCTCCTGGTGTGCACACTTCCCTTTTTGGCCCACCAAGCACTGGATCGGTGGGTGTTTGGGGATGTTATGTGCAAAATAGTCCTGGGTGTTTTCAACATTTCTTTTTACTGCGGGATCTTCTTCATCAGCCTGATGAGCATTGACCGCTACTTGGCTGTGGTGCATGCGGTGTACACTATCAGAGCAAGGACAAGATCTTTAGGAACAGCTGCAGCTGTTGTTGTGTGGATGGCTGGATTATTGGCATCTTTTCCTGACCTGATATTTCTCAAACTGCAGAGTTTTAAGTCGCTTTACTTCTGCTTCCCTGACTACCCAAAAGTTCCATCAGATAATATAAGTTCCCACTACTGGAGTGTCTTCAGTCTTTTTAAAATGAACATTCTGGGGCTATTTTTACCTCTCGTTATCATGCTATTTTGCTACTCACAGATAATCTGGAGACTTTACTACAGCCACTCATCCAAGAAGCAAGCCATCCGGTTAGTTCTTATTGTGGTGGCTGTCTTCCTGTTCTGCTGGGTTCCCTACAACATCACATCCTTTTTCAAAGCCCTGGAGCTGCTGGGCATCTACGCAACCTGTGACCTCAGCAAGGGCATTAGGTTGTCGCTGGAAATCACCGAGTGCATCGCACACTCTCACAGCTGCCTCAACCCTGTCCTGTACGTTTTTGTTGGGGAGAAGTTCAGGAGGCACCTTTTCAGGATGATCTACAGGACTCCTTGCAGGATCTGTCAGGTGGTCAAGGCATGCTTGCCGCAGGATAGGATCCATGGATCGGTTTACTCGCAGACCACCAGCCTGGATGAGAGGAGCACTGCTGTGTAAATTGGGGAGTGTCATTTTTTTATAGCAGCATTTATGGGAGTAGAGTAAAAGAGTAAATACTCAGTAGCATCCTGATAGGTATTTTTCTACTTTTCAAACCGCTCAGCACTGTTGTTTACGACAGATGTGTTTGTATCTGTCAGCTCTTATAACCACTTAATCGAGAAGTGCCTACCACACACAACGCACTTAAGGAACTCTTGACACTTAAAGAAAGTTGCAATTCACAGTTGCACCCAAACCTCAATGATTGACATATTTGAGACTGAAAGAAGCCTTCCATTCTTAACTCAAAGGACCTACAGGAGCCTCAGTAACTGTCCCAGTAACGTTTATACTGGGACATCTGGCAATGTCCAAGCATGTCAGAGATACTTTGGAGGTATGAGCTGGAATTCCAGCGCCCAGCTGATGGTTTTAATGTTTTGACTGAGAATATATAATGTAACTTAGGTGCATAGACCAGAACATGGTCTTACTGTCATATTGTTTGTGTTTGTACATACTGTGAGTATGATGTTGCATTCATAAGAGATTTAGAATTAAAAAATAAATAAGCGACACAACTGCACATATAATGTCCTATCAGATGTTCTGCAGCAGCAATGTTGGTAGCCTCAACAAAAACTTAAATATTAAAGTCAAAACAACTAGCCATTGCACCATGGTGGTCATGCTGACAGCTGCAGCAAATTTGTGCATCACAGCAGTTTTGTTCCTAACGCTCGCAACCTCAACTTGAAAACAACGGCCTAAAAGAGGAAGTAGGCTTTGTCACCAAATTTATTTTAAATGTAAACTCACTCACACAGCATGGGACAAAAATCACACTCAAATGCAATTTCTGCAATGAATGTTTTCATTCAAAATTTGAGATATGGCAAAATACTGCTGTTGTTCTTATGTGTGGTCATAGAATCTATGACGTCAGATTTCTGTAATATGACATCACGTTAAATGCTTGCGTGTAACTCATATTTTAGTGAGAACCCTCCCCTCATTTTTTCACCCTTTCACTTTTACATCATTTGCCTCTCAAAATTTGACTTTTCTTAACATACTCTTAAAATGTGATGATTCTGTAATATGCATGGGATGCAGTTGTATGTGCACTTACTAGTCTTTACTGGAGACTATTGATGTTACTGCTAAATGAATTAAGAAGGATGATGATGATGGTTATTATTATTTTTTTAAGGGACAAACTTCCAAAGTGAAAAGTTTATGTGAAGGCTTTACCAGCTCTTTAGTGCCACCTAGTGATCAGAACATCTATTATTCATTTAGGAAAACAAAAATATTGGTAAAGGAAATTAAATTGGTAAAAACACTGATGACCTTTGTACCAAATTAGGGTTGGCAGTGTTTTCTTTTTCTTTTACATTTTTCTATGTTGGCATTGTTTTTAAAATTAAGATTATTGTTTAACAAATGGAAGACAATATGTGGATTCAATTCATAAATAGAGTAACTTATTCAATTTTCTGGAATTAGTGGAACTTTGGCATCCTCAGTACAAGCTACTTTGACTTTTGATGCTATGAGAAGAGGTGTATATAGGTATATATTTCACAGAGGAAGCCAGCATGCAACATCTAGGCACTCAAAAGCTCTTGCACCTGATTCTGATCAGATTAGGTATGAAGAAAATATTTCCGTTGTGGTTTAATGCAAAACGTGCTGCTTCTAGAAAAAAACAGCACACTTCTCCAAATGGATATAAACAATAATCTACATAAAGAACATGTCAACCAATTAGACTGACTATTGAGCTAATGTAAACAAATCAAAATAAAGCTGGAATGTCCGTGGTTGTCGTGATAAATTTCAAAATCTTTTTTTTCATAGTCATTTAAAAGAATGATGACACAATGACTGACATAACCTGTGAAGTGAAGAGGTGGGGGAATTGTGGTTGACAGATCTTGTCTCTAAACTGATTCATGTGTGTAAAGTGCCCATACATACACAGTTCCAGTTTGGGCAGACAAAAACATGACCCAACCTACACAGTTTACTTGTAGCTGTGATGAGTTCAGATTTCCTGCAGCTTATCGAGCTCATCTTTATGTAAAAATGTACTATGTAAAGCCCCGTTTTAAACTAGCTGTGGTGCTGTTTCTTTTTGCCGCTACTTGCAATTTATGAAAAATGATGAAAGACACTGTCAATACCGGACCCTCCCACGTTTGTGGTATGCGAGACTTTCCGCACAGACTGTAACCAGTTCTTCCTTCTATGTTTAATGGCAAAATAACGGGACAAAATAAAATATTTACAACACTTATTGACATGTAACCACTTCTGTACAAAGAAATATACATGCAAAAGTAAAAATAAGTCATAATAAGACATTCAAAATGACATTGCTGCAGTCGCATCCTATATGTCTTTAAAATATGACATTGTTATGAGGTTTACATCGTGGGCGTTGTTAGACTGCCCCGGCCTTTCTGTACATGTTTACAATGTGTACTGGCTGGGTTTCCCAAAGGCATTTTAGTAATTCATATCACATCATGAATGTACTTTAACAGAATCTCAGAAACTAATCAATAGTGGAATTTTGGGAAACTCTATATCTACACCAATAAATTAAAAAACACGAAATGAGAGACAAAGACTACAGAGTGACACGTCAATAAACTCAACACATGATTGAGTTTCAAACGATCAGACATTCTGAGCTCTTCAATCAATAAATGAAACAAAAAAGCAATGCAGCATCCATCTCTTTTCATTCCCAGTCACTGGCACTTAAAAAAAAAATCAACCAATTCTTTAAAGATATATTCGAATAAAAGTAAGAGATCTCTTTCATGGCAGACACCTGTTCATGCTGAGGAAGATGCATCAGTTACAATTAAATTAATGATGGTATAAGATTAGTGTGTTTCCTAAATAGGCCTAAGGTTTTCTGCGAACATTTAAAGTACAAAGTGTTGAATTAGCCACAATGAGACATTTTCCAGACTATACTGAGTATGTCAAACTTAGGATGCAAAAAATTACAGCCACATTCACCAGCATCTACCTACAAAAGCCAAACTCACACGGCAAACCACTTTGTGCACAGCTTGAAAAAAGACAAGCGGGATTTCTTCTTTTTTTATATCAGCAATAAACCCATCAAACATTTTCTTATCACAGTAAGAATAAATAAAACCAGGTTGGAACTTTGTAAATGCTCACGTGTCTGGTTCAGTGTGCTTATAACTTAATGTAAAAGAAAAAGGGTTGAGCGGAGAAAAGAAAGCATGGTCAACTTTGGTTTTGTTACAGAAAATTAAAAGGAACAGACAAAACAAAAGCATAAGTGCCTATTTTCTTATTAAATACACATTTTAAACATCTCTGAAACCCTTCTCCAGTCTGGGCAGCTTCAGATTTCAATACTGAACTTAGATTACGCAAGAGTTAACACAATACAGACATCTATTGCAGTACCAGGTACGTACATGCCTTTTTTTAAGAATACGACTACAACACAAATCTTCATAAATAGTTGCATAAAAGTTAAAGCTGCAACATTGCACATTGGAACTGATGCGGAGTACATTTCTAGTAGCGGTTGGTGGAATCCAGCTGCTGAGAGTCTGCAGAGAGCAACTGCATGGACTCCGATATACTCAGTCGATGAAATAGCTTCTTGTTTGTTAGAGACAAATTTGTCCAAATGAAAATGAAAGGCAGGAACAGGTTGTTTACAAGTAAGGCGGGCGCAGGTAGAAATCGGAGACATTTTGTCGATTCGCTTGTAAGTTAGTTTGTTGTAGGGTCGTGCTAAGAAACTGAACGTGGGCAAATAAAGCAAACTATTGCACTGAATGTAACTACAATAAAAGATGGTTTTGGTCTTGATCTTGAGTAAGTGGCCCCTGCTGACGGGCACCGCTTTTCTTCACAGATCTCTTGTTCTCTTTTCACTCACCAAACTCACCTTTGTTTTCCCAAAAGGTGTGAATAAAGACAATTCTCTGTTTCCTTGCTGTACATGGTTTCATTTACAAAAGGTAATCTATCGTTACAAAAAAAAAAACAATTTTCTCGTGTTCATCCGAAAGCAGCCTGAATAGCTCTATACAGTTTTCTATTTTCTCTGTTTAACACTGTCCCAAGGCGCAAGACTTGCTCACGCTGGCTTGTTAAGAATGCTTGGTTTTCTCCCTGCTAGATCAAGGCTTGAAATCTCAAAGAGACTCCAACAGTTCATTTATTGTGCAGGCATACTAACAGTATGCCGAGGTTCGGGGGAATGAGGGAGGGTCAAAAGGTTTATCAGCAGAGGTCGGTTAGTCAGCAGCAGCAGGACTTTTGTGGCTAAGAGGGAAAAGGTGATCATTGTGGAAAACATTGCTGGTGGTCCTCTCGGGGGGGGGGGGTTGCACAACTTTCCTTGTACTCCTTCCATGAACGATCTTCTTCTATAATGCCGCGACCTGCGGATGATGTTAGATGTTGTTTAGCAGGCGGCTGTGGAGGAAGGCCGTGATCATGTCTATGGGTCGAATGTCGTTCTGGTGTTTCCGCCTCTCAATGAAGGAAATGAGCCTGGATGTGTCCAGATGCGATGCGTGATGGTTGGGCGATGCCTGTGCATGTTTCGAGCCTATGAATCCAGTGTTGATGACACCTCGAGGCTGGAGCCACAGCTCCTGCAGGCAGGCTAACGCAGTGGGCCGTCGCTCTGGCTCACTCTGGAGCAGCAGGCAGACAAAGTCTTTGGCAGCCAGGCTCACTCCCTGGAAGTAGTCCTCCGGGAAGCTGAAGTCCAGGCGACAGATGTTCAGACACGTCTCCTCCAAGCTCTCATCCAGGAAGGGAGAAGCGCCACTCAGGACAACATATGTCACCACCCCTGCAAACCAGCCATTAAACCGGTTAAGTTAGTCATGTGAATGAGTGAATCATCCCTTTGTTTCAACAAGTGCCAATTTGAGTGAGAGGTCAGTGCCTATACCTGACTAATTTCTCCCAACTAATCATAATTCCATCAGAAACTGGGGTGTGTAACAGACCTAAACTCCAGATGTCCGACATCAGTGAGGCAGGCTGCCCAAGGACCAGCTCAGGAGCAGAGAACTCTGGGCTCCCCAGCAGAGGATGGATGTAGGAGGAGGCAGGGCTCAGCTGCATAGCATCACCAAAATCTGTCAGCTTGATCACCGGCTGCGAGGATGCATGTTCTACCACAATGTTCTCAGGCTGCAAAAACAGGAGTTGGGAACTTGAACTTGTATGTTGTTACTAAATATGATGCTGATATTTCTGCCTGGTGAGAACAAACAAGTACTTTGAGGTCGAGGTGCGCGATCCGCCATCCGTGCAGGTAGTGAAGAGCTTCAAGAATTTCTCTGAGGTACAGTGCCACCTTCTCCTCTGTCAGGTTGCCCCAGCTCACTACATAATCCAAGAATCGTCCCTGGTCCGCCCTGGAAAAAACCAAGAGTTAATTTTTTTTATTTTTTTTTCTAATGTCAGGGTAACATAATAGCCTTAAATAAAAAACAGCATGCTTACATTTCTAGTACAAGTACGTAGCTGTTGGCCATCTCGTAGGTGTCCAGCAACTTAACCAGGTTGGGATGGTCCAGAGTCTGCAGGAGTCTGATCTCCTGCAGCACCTGCTCTCGGCGCAGCAGCTTCTTGTTAACGAATTTGGCCGCAACTGTGCGCTTGCTCCCTCTCTGGTCGCACCGTTTAGTCACCGAGAAGCGGCCCCTGAGGAGCAGAGATGATGATCAGAGGACCAGAAAGGCTGTGAGGTGGTTAAGGAGCATTAGAAACATCGGACAGATTTTGGGGTTTGAAACAATCCTTGCCTTCCTAGTTCCGTGATCTCTGTGTAGTTGAACTCAAAGTTGCTCTTCCAGATCTCACTGTTGCCATCAAGCGATGCTGAGAAGGTATATTGTACGGAAAAGAGGTTAGTATGGAGATGCCTGTGAACAATGGGTCTGTGTTTATCTAGTCTCATCACCATCATTTCCATCATATTTTACCGAGGTTCCCAAATCACTGGTCTCCTACCTGAGACTGTGAGGTTGGCAGAGGACGTGACAGAGCCTGCAACATTTGTGGCCACACACGTGTACAGGCCACTGTCCTCGGCAGACACCCCCACAATACGAAGAGTTGCTTCTTCTGTCTCACTGCATCGACACAGGAGGAAGGAGAGATGAACCCTCAAATATATCTTAATTTGAATACGTTTACCTAAAGCAAAGATAAGCTCATGCTGCTACCTGTAAGTGGTGCTGTAGCGTCCGTTGTTGCTCCGAGCGTTGTTGTCAGGTCCTCGCCAGGTAATGGTGGCGCGAGGCCGGCTACAAATTTTACACCTCAGAGTCACAGTATCGCCGCTCTCACATGCTACATCAGCGACAGGGATGAGGAATTCTGGAGAAGCTGCTGAGTGAGGAGAATTGTATCCAAAATTAATCATTCTCCCATTTTTTCAGGAACATGCAACATCTTAAAAAAAGTGGTTGTTTAAAATGGGTACATACCATCAGGAATGAAATTGGGATTCAGAAGCTGTAATTCAAAAGAAAAGATGAAGTTACATGTGTTAAACTTAATCGATTTGGTAACGTAATCTTCCTACTGTCTACCTTAACAGAGACTTTGTTGGCCAGGCTGTCCTGAGATTTGCGGTAACCATTCTCCATCTTTCTGCCTTCCTTGTCCCTTTTTTCAGATTTCCGGCGAATTCGAAGTGCTGTGTGCCATGATAGTGATTTTCTAGTGCAAAGAAAGGAACCCTTAGTTTCTACTCAGTGCTGTAAGAAAAACATACGTCCCCCTGTTTGCATAATGTATGATTTAAATGTTTTAGATGATCAGAAAAATTTGAATATCAGATAAGCCGAGTATAAGACAAAATGTCGTTTCTAAATAATGATTTTTTTGGCCCACTCTTTTCCCCCCAGAATGGTTTAAACTCAACTGAATGGCATGAACTACCTTGAACATCTCAACTAGTTTTAAGTCCAGATTTTGTCTCGGGAACTCAAAAACCTTGAATTTAGTATTTTTATGCCATGCATTGGTGGACCTGCTGGTGTGTTTTGGATTGCAGAACGATCAGTGTGCTGTTGAGATAGTACAAAGTTTATTGACAGAGCTCAAGCTGCACAGGCAGACAGATCCAGAATAGAGGCAAAAGTCCAAAAAAATAAACCAAACTGCTATCATTCAAACAAGACAAGACACAAGAAGCAAACGTGACCCATTTAGAACCAACAGTCTAGCAGGGAGGGAGAGGCAGGGTTAAATAGAGGAGGAGATGATTAGATGCAGGTGAGACACATGAGGGTAATTAAGGTTAAGACAGGCACCATGTCACATAAGGTCTAGCTTTATGTATTTCCTTGGTTTATTTTTGTCTGTTGTTAAATTTATTTAATTTAAAATTTAATTTATTTGATGATCTGAAACACAAATCAAATTTGGAAAAACCTAAAAAAATCAGTAATGAAGAAAATACGTTGAGAGTTGAATGAGTTAAGTTCTCTGCATTTTACCTCTTTTTTATTACTTACTTGATGGTTCCTTCAGGGAGCTCAGGTGTGACAGAAGATGAGGTGTGTCCTAATACATAGCCAGGGATCCAGCCCTCTGCAGCAGGAGAGTGCTCGTTGGCTGCCCGGTACACCAGGAACATGTTTTGTTGGTTGCTGGCCAGTATTTGGACCACCTCACCCTGCACCACACTGATCTCATCCTCCTTCACTGCCACATAGTCCTGGGTCACCAACATGGTGGACACAATGCTGCTGCTACTGTTTTCACTCTGCCGGAGGGAAAAGGAGCAGAATGTTACACTCTGTCTTATAAAGAACAGGGGCCCATTTCAGAAAGTGGGTTTTCAAAACTTGGAGTTTGAACCTAAACTCAGAGTTTTTGGTTTCAGAACACGTGTTAAGAGTTGGTCTAATGAACTCTGAGTCAGAGTTACCCCGAGTTACACTCGTGCAATAAAAAGCCTTATCAATGGAACACAGATAATGTGATTCACCATGGCAACGAGTAGGAAAAAAATCTTGATTGTCACACTTCTCCCCGTTGGAGTTGGAAGATTTCATGACAGCGTACACCGAAAATGTGCATATTTTCACGAAAAAAGTAATTCTGCGGCAGGAGCAAAAGAGAGAGATTGTGTGGTTGAAAATTGCCGACCAATTTTGTGGGTGATCATTAATTGGAGAGAGATTAAAAAAAAAAGAAAGACATGTTTGGTCTTGAGTAATCCACTCATTTAACATTTCTATTCTATATGTGTTTGAGCCACAGGTGCAACCCAACAGGCATTAAACAGCATTCAGTCACTTCATTTAACCTGTGATAACTATCCAAGGTTAGATCTCTGTGTGCAACTGCACTTGTTAAAGTTTTCCTTGAAGGCGAAACTCGGGGTTATTTGGAACTAACCTGCTAGTGAGCAGGTTAATTTCACGGAGTATATTACCCGGCTAACTGACTCAGAGCTGCGCTGAACCGGCTTTCTGAAACCAAAAACCCTGAGTTTCCCTTAAATCACAGCGAATTGACTCAGAGTTTTGGCTAAACCCGTTTTCTAAAACGTACCCCAGATATACAAAGCATTCAAAAAACACAAAGGGTTGATTGAATCATGGAAGAAACATTTTGCCATCTACAATTTTGAGCTGTCAAGCAGAAGACATGTCAAGAAGAGCATGAAGTAGAAGGAAAAGTCAGTTTCCAAGAAGATACTGTTGCAAGGTTTGAGTTAAAAGCATAAAGCAGACATGAGGTAGACAGTAACCATAGATCGCCGACTATTCCAACACAAATGATGCTAACTAGAGAGATATGGTGCATTTAGTTCACTGTTAATGTCTATTAGTTGCTGTTGCAAAGAGCAAACACAGTAAAGCTCAGAGTGTGTCAAAAAGCAGCTACACCAGTTGATCTACAAGTCAGATCCACACGGTTAGTTTATACTGGGAGAGCTGCAGTGTTCTCTCTCCCTGCAGGTGACATTAGTGCGCTCTGACAGCCGTTAATCTCCATGGTTGTACTTGTTGCATATGTAAGCCATTCTCAGGGCCAGCCGGAGTGTGACTGAAACCAGTCGGTGAGAGGGGTTAGTGACAAGTGAGTGGTCTCAGGCCTTGCTGAAGCCTCGGGCCCACTTGGCATCTTACCCCATTGCTCTGTGTGGACTGTATGGACTGCTCGCTGGTGGAGGAGCAGGTGCTCATGCGGTCTATGTCCTTACTGTGAGCGGAGTGGCGATGGTGAGAGGGGGTAGTGTGGCCCCCTCGGCCCAAGGAATCCCCTCCACCAACACTATCGCTAGGGTACGAGAGAGAACTGGGCCGGCTCGGCACAGAGGAAGGCATAGGAGGGACCACAGCCCAGAATAAGTTGCCTTTATGAGCTGGACTTGAGGGGATAAATGCTTCTTTTCCTCCTGCAGGAGACTGAGGTGAAATCAGAGGAGAAACTGTCCCAACTCGAGGGCTTTTTAGTGTCAGGTTCAGAGGTGCAACAGCCATTTGCGGTATACCAGCTGTTGTGTGCTTCTGAGTGTCTTCATAGCTGTCTGAGGACTTGTTACTGTTGTTACTGTTACTTCCATGAAGCTCCAGTCTTTTCATCTTGGGGACGTCTGAGCCTAACAGTTCTCCATTTGTGGTACTCTCTGAATAAGAGTTAGATGGGAGGGACTGATGGCAGGGTGACCACATACCTGCTGATCGGTCGGGCCCATCAGGGCCCGGGGGATGGTGGTGGTGGACGGGTTGTGGGAGCCGTGATGATGGCTGTGGAATGCGGGACGGTCGGGAACGGGGACCGCAAAGAGAGGAGGATGAGCTGTTCCCCGGTCCTCCAGAGCCACCGCCACCGCCTACTCCCATGCTAGAGGAACCAGTGGAACTACTGCCTCCTGGAAGGCCACCAGTACTGCTGCTGCTGGGAAGACCAGCTGGCCCTCCACTCCCCACATGGTTTCTCTGGTACTCGATGGGAGACGTCAAAGCTGTAGAAGACAATGCATATTTCCACTCATTTAAAAAAAAAAGAATAAATAAATAAAAAATAAATATATGGCAATGCTTTTAACATTTCCACTTAAGGACTCCATTCAGTTTTACATTGGTGTTAGTGTGTGCCTTCCTTGATATCACTCTCTTACCATTGAGGAAATTACGCTGGTTCTCCAATATTTGGCTAACCTGGAGCACCCAAACTTGACTGACTCCGGGACTCATTGAATGAAGGGTGTATCTCTCCAAGTTGCCACTAGATGATCTGGAGGTAAGGGTGAACTTGCAGGGATCTTCAGAATGTTCTTCTAAGCCCAACCAGCTCACCTAAAGTTATCAGACAGTAAACAAGACAAAATAATGACAGGTAAGAACATTAAGATTAAAATCAACATTCATTTTGAGGCATGGGTAACATCATTTTGGTATATCTAATCTCACGTTTTTATAACTGTGATTCAGACCTTGATGCTGTTCTTAAAGAGGTATCCTGGAGTGGAGAAGCCCTTCTTTTTGTCAAGAGGTTCGCTAAAGATAACTATCTGTTCAAACAAGAACACTCTTCTCTCCTTCATCCTGGACAGAAGCCCTCCATCCTGGTCTGACACCATAAAGGTATCTTGGAGCAGCAATCTGCCCTGTGCCACAATTTTACCCTGAAGGGAAAACAAGAGAGAGGGAAGAGAAGAGCTTGGAAGGACAGGCAGATTAAATTTCTGCATGACATTTAAATTTAGAATGCCTCTTACTTCAAAGCCCTGAAGGCGTCCAACATTCATCATGTCGTTGCAGCGTTTGGGAACCACGCACATCACCTCCACAGCTTTCTAAAGGACGATGCCAGAAAATAGCCATATATAATAAAAGCATATATGCTAATCGTACATCGCTGCATCAGGTATTTAATTTCATCACACTACCTCAAGCTCTGCTGTATCCAAGCCAGCCTTCTTGGACATTTTTAAAAGATCCTGTGGAAGAGATAAAAGCAATTAAGTGCATTTAATTTTACTCAAATGTAATTTATTGTCTTGAACGATACACTCACTTTTAGCAGTAATTGGTATTTCATTATACGCTGGACAGGCTTGATTAGCAGATCGGTGATCTGCAGCCTGTGGCCTAAACGTTGCTTTAGGTCCTGGAAAAATATAGAAAGTTATATTATGTTATGTCAGTTATGTTCCAGAATTACCACCTTGAGACTGTTTGGGAACCATTATTTACCTCAAAGTAAGTGTCGATGTACTCTGAAACGATGTGCTCAGACTTGGGTTTGTTCTGGCAGTACACAATGTACATGTGCAGCCTCCGCTCCTGGAGTTAGAAGCAAGCAAGAACAAGAGATTAAATACCAACTGACAGCTCAAAGAATGAAATAATTCTTTCTGCTGAAAAAAACTTTAAATATGATGGTCTGCAATTAAAACAGAAGGGGTGTAGAACAATAAAGGAGAGTTTTCTCACCTGTTTGATGAATAACGGTGCCAGTCTGTCGGGATCCTCCAAACACTTCTCAAGCTCTCCCAGGAAAAAACTATAAAGCAACAATTAACACATGTTTTCTGGTCCTATTTTTTGTTTTTTGTCATTTGCTATTATGTCAAAGCAGACAGTAGACACATTTTTTGTCGAAGTTTGTATAGGACATGTTGACTGAATAAAATGAACATACTCTTTGTGCCAGTCATAGATCTGATGGATGTTCCCAAAAACGATCTTATCTTTTCCCCTCATGTCATCAGGAACACCCTCTTCTTTCATCCTGCACATGTAGCCCTGACAGGAGGAAACAGAATATTTGGTGAAATACATGGAGAAAAAAAGGGATTAACACCAGCATGTCGCATAAAGAATAAGAATTTTTTTGTCTTACCTCCACCACTGATCCGAGATCTCTGACATAATCCCTCTCGGTCTCTACCAGCTCCAGAAGCACGTAACTATGGAGACACAAACAGAGCGGATGTAGTGCACTCAGCTGTGAGGTAACACGGGGTATGACAAACACATACGCAGACTTGGAACTCACTGTCTTCTTTTGAGGAAGTCGGCCTTGCGCTCGTCCAACTCGTCGATGGGTGAAGAGGAGGAGAGGAGGGAGTTGTCAGAGGGATTTAGGGATGGAGAGCTGCTATCACCTTGTTCTACAGACAGAGAGCTGGGACGATCCTCTAGGGACTGAGGGAGAAAAGGGACATTGAAAGAAATAGAAACAAAGAACTGTTTGAACATTTTTGGCATCTGTATTGAATTATAATAATCTTTTGTTTTGACCTCACCATCTTACTCTTCACCAGCTCTTCGATGGCGCTGACCAATTCGGCAGCACTGGGAGTCTCTGAACTGCTCGGACGAGCAGATAGACGAGATCCGGACTGAAAAAGAGAAGGAAAATTGGAAACAAAAATAAAAGTTAACAACCGAGGTGTAACAGACAGATGTACAAGTGAGCGCTGCATGCGTACAGCAATCAAACAATCTCATTGGCTACTACCATGCATTTAATCAGGCTCACCATTGTTGAGATTGGACCCCGATAATCCACATGTCCAAATATGGACTTGGTGGTGCGATCTACCTGACAGAAGGGTTAATTGGGGCTAACTTGGAGCCAATGACAGGCTGGTCTCAGGAAAAGAGAGGTTCTGAGGTGGGTTTAATTTAGGGTCAAGCTCTGGGATTCGGTCGCTCTTCAAGCATGTGCATCATGATTGGAACGACTTACAGTCCATACAACAAACAGGGTTTTGCTTAATACTCCATTATTAGAGGGAAGATTAGTTTGTGCAACACAACCCATGCAGAGGCATATAATAAGACAAAGATTTAGAAGGGTCCTCTGATCAACACCGGACTGAATGAGAAGTAACCACTTTGTCCCACAAACACCTCGTCACTGCAGCAACGTGTGAATGGAGTATTGGACATTAAAACAACCTCCAACATTTTCAAGGGAATGACAGTTAGTGAGAAAAAGTAAGAAAAAAGAACGTGGAGATGATGGAAGGTTTTTACATGGAGAGATAAGGAAACTGGGAAAGAAGAGAAGCAGAACAGAAATCAACATAATGCTGAAGGAAGGAACATGCACATACAAACACACACACACACACGCAAAAAAGGAAATATATTAGCAACAAAGTAAAGATAGTGTCTGTGTACTGCACCTCATAATGGATGATATTATTTTGAAAAAGGTATATTTAAAAGTTAAATCATCATTCTGATGAAATACAGTACCTTTCATTTTAAGATTATAGCATGCACTCATTTTTTTAGTCCAGATGGATTTCTCGTGTGACCCACCTTGTCATCCTGGGAGTCAGGCTGCAGCAGGCTGTGCTGCTGGATGGCCATAGGGGGCGGTAGAGGGACAGCATCAGCTCCCTCCTCTCCTTCCTCTTCGCCACAGCTCTGCATGCCAGAAGAGGAAGACTTGGACAGGGTGCCGCTGCTCAGCCCTTCGTTACGCATACGCTGACGAGAGACACAAGGTGATTGTTTTTACTGGAACAAAACAGAAACATCTTTATAATTCTGGCAGAGTCTACGATCAGATGACTCTTACTTCCTCCAGCGTCTCGTCCTGGGGCGTAGCGGCGCTGTCATCAGAGTCTTTCTGAGAGCCGTGCATGGCGTCCATGTTCTTTCTGGCTCCCTCACGGTTCTTTTTATGCTTGTGGGCCAGTTTCTTCACGTGGCCGTCGGCTTTGCCAGAGCTGAGCCTCCGCACAGGGCTGGTCAGCCACTTCCTCAGTGTGTTCCCTGGACGTTTGGGGCCAGGGGAGCTGTGCGGACCCAGGGTTTGGCTGGAGCCTGGTTGTAGCGCGTCGTTACTAGATACAGATAACGTGTCTAAAAAAACCAAACAAAAACAAGAGGTTTGCATGACATCATAATTTCTGGAGGCACTGTGATGCATACATTAGATAACCTAAAAGAAAATGTATTTCTAAGGAGAAAATGAGCACGACAATGCTACAACAGTTGAGTTTGTGTTTATTTGTGTGGGGTGAGCAGGCTGGCCTCCTCCTCATAATGATGGAGGCTCCTTTGAGATTCTGTAGGCGGAGAGCACATCTCTAGCTAGGATGGGTGAAAGAATAAGGATGCTCGAGGCTTTGTCTGAACACTTCAAACACGGATCCACCTGTCTGTTCTCTCCCCTCCTGTTTTACTACCCAACCTCCTGTTTCCTGTAATGGTCTGGCAGACCTTCATTAGTTTTCTTCCCCCAGTAAAAATGACATAAAAGCTTTTGGCTAATTTAACAAGATCTCTGACTGAGGGAAATGATACTGGTGGGGATGGATTTTCTTTGACATTCAGCTCCTGCAGACTCAGTGTGAGTCACTAAGAGGGGCATCTGAGGGGTGAGGTGTGAGCTGTCTGAATTAAGTGAAGAACTTTAGCTCAAAGGCTCCTCGACTGGACCATCTTTTCAATTGTATTTAACTTTTCTAAAAAAAAAAAAAACACATCAAAATTATCATAAAAATCTATGAAAAAAATTACTGGTAATTTAATTTCATTTTCCTTGAAAAGTTTTTTAGGCTTTATGTCATAAACCAGCCTCTCCTAATTAATCAGCCTGTTACAGGATGCATCATAACTGATCTTCAGTGTTGTGCTGTATTGACACTATCATGATTTTGTAACTCTAACAAAAATAGTCCTTAAGTTTGTAGGTAATTCAAGAAAGAGGACACAACCTGCTCAAGAATAAAAAGGGCATCCAAGAACACACAAGAACTTTGTTCTGACAAAATGCACACAAGTTTTTTTAAATTTTAAATCAGACGAGTGGTTGGATGCTGCTGCCAGACATGGATATCAGAATCTAACCATTTATTTCTGAAATGATCATTTTTTAATATATCGCCTAAACAGGTCAATGGATACAAGTATTTTTACAAAAAAAATTAACTATACCTCTGTAATAAATCTTGTAATATCTCCACTATAAATCTACAAACTAATATTCCTGAGAAACAAACTTAAATAGGAGACCACTGCATTTTGAGTTATATGCTAATTTCCATGAACGCTAATAGTGTGTGATCATAATTCAGCCACAGCTCATTTATGGAACCTGGGAAATTTGCAACCGTGTGTGTGTGCCAGAGTCTCAGAATAGGAGGGAGGGGTGGCTGGTCGTACAAGTGGGGTGATCGCAAAAGTCAGTATATACAACTCCCCAAAAGCAGGCTGAGAATTCTAGAGGCATCACTAGAGGAGACTCTTTGGTGTGGTCTTATCTTCTCTGAGTGACACACTGGCACACATTCACACAAACATGAGGAGGTGTGTTTAGGGGCAGTTTATAATAATGGCGGATGAGCGTGTGCGAAAGCTCAAGGGGGTTTGGCAAGCTGATCTGTAAAAATGCAAACATTCCAGGGAAGAACTGCCACGGTAGGGAACGCAGTGAGAAAATCTGCTACAAAAAAAAAGGTGTGTGATTACGTTTAAAGCTTTGTAAGATCCTTCCTCCATTTTAACCTACTTCATTATTGTTATTTTGTCCCTTGAGTCCATGACAGCTCTCGGGCCATCTGTGCATCAGCTGCTGCTACTGTAGGTACAAAGCTTTAATCTGGTCCATGTGATTTCTGTCCATTTAATATTCCAGAATGGTGCAATCTGCAAATTACTTCTACCAGCATTAAAAACACAAAGTATTCCGCGCATGATTAAAAGTGTTAAATCCGATGAAAAAAAATAACAGGAGAGGGAAAAGAAACAAAAATACGAAGACGGGACACAATAGTGGACTCTCGAATGGATCTACTCTGTGGTTACTTTGTCTTATCCAACTTGGAATTGCAGGCTTTCATAGCACACAGAATGTTGTGTGTCCAAAGCACAGAGCTGCTTTCTGGCATCTTTACAGTCATTTCTATTTAAATCCTGTGCAGGAATGATTAACACAATACCAGAAAACATTCCAGAAACATTTAGGAAAATTAACAATGATACAGTATCAATTTACATAAATGGGAAAAAACAGAACTGCAGTTGTTCTAATTATGAACTCAGCACCTACCCAGGTCCAGTAGCCAGAACTTGCAGTTACCAGAGTGTCCTCCCTGTGCTGAATCCATGGAGCAAAATGGGTTGAGAGACACTAAGGACTCGATTCCGTGAGCCATGTCAGATAAATATGAAGCCTCTGGGATCCTGATTTGATATGTCCCCTCACAGCATCTCCGCAGATGCACCACATGACATCAAACTTCCGCCATGTACAAAAACTCAGGACAATCTAATAGTTGTTGAGCAGTATGTTGCTGAAGTTCCAGGGAAATAACCTCCAGCTGGAGAATAAACAAAGTCCGACGTCAAATTGGAATGGGATGATTTCTCTCCTTCTCTCTATGTCTCTCCCTGGCTTTGTGTCCTCCCTCCCTTACTCCCTCCCTCTGTCTTCTGCTGTGAGGACAGTGGGCAAGCCTCCGCTCTGCCACTCCTGCTCAGCGGGGAACGTCTGAAAACATGCAGCACATCCTACCGTATTAGCCTTTGTAGAAGCGCCCACTCAATTTGTGTGGGTGGGTACATATTTTACCAACATTAGGATGCACGGAACGCGCTCAGAGCAAATATAGACTTGCTTATGAAACTAAGAAAGACAAGAAAAACACTCGGGAGCAAAATTAGACAAGTTCAAAGCTAATGTCCAGATTCTGGGTTTTCACGAGTTAACTCTCTTTTCCTGCATTTTTACTTCATCCGACATCCTGGCTGAATGTACAAAGATCTCTCTGTTTAACCTCGTGTGTGTGTCTTTCTTTGCCCCAAGCACTCACTTCCTTGCTTGTGCATGTGAATACAGCACCTGCATGTACTCTCCCTTCCTTATAGAAAGCCTTTATCAATAACTCTGGCATTAATTCAGCACTTTTTTTTAGCCCCTGCCTTCACGTTTTAGTAAATGGGAAGTTACAGTGACCAAACTGAAGAATGTGATGATTACATCAAGTAAACATGCTCTCAACAGGACTAAACACGAAATCTGGGGTTTGGACAGGTTTCTGCAAGTACACACATACTATGAAACAGATGGGTAGAAGCATGATTCATTTTGAGAAACTCCAAGAATCTTCCATCATCACCCTTCCACAGCTTTTAGCGGGGTTGGCCAACAAAGTCGTAAAAAACTTTTTGTTTCTCGGTTTCTTCTCTTCTTCTTCCTCCTCCTCCTTCTCCTCTTCCTCCTCCTCCTCTGCACTGCAACCATCTTATTTGACCACAGCAGCTCCTGCAGCGAGACGCTCCTTTTCATCACTCGCTCTGGCCGCCCAAACGCGCAAATGATACACACTGTGCAGGCGGGGAAGGCACAAACCCAGGTTCTAAAGTGGAGGAAAAGCGTGTTCCTTCGAGATGGCAGAGGGCAGAAAGAGTGCAGTGACTGCTAATGTTAAAATAAATAAACGGTTTGCAAATCCGGCAGTTCTTCTGGTGTTGGATGCAGCTCATGTATCCTATAATTTCAAATACAATTATGGACCTTTCTCATACTAGCTTCAAAGAAGCTGCCAGAAAATACTTATTTGCTCTATTACCATAGAAACAAGCTTTTCAGCCCTCACCCACTCTTCTTCTAGATTAAAGAGGTACAAGCACAAGAAAAAACTTCCGTTAAGATGTGACGACAGCAGCTCACGACTTGGAGACACATGTGGGTTGGTCCAAAAACCTTTTCCTCTTTGTTATACTTCCTCCTTTCTTAGTCTGTTTGCATTAAATGTAGAACCAAAACAACAGGCTTGACTCATCTGAGTGAGATTAAAGGCGACAGATTGACTCCATCATAAATTAAAGTAATGCTAAAAGCTAATCTGTTAATTGAATGATAGGACAAGTACAACCACACAGCATTGCGCCACGGATGTGCTAAATGATTTATTCCATTTGATATTCACAGTTAGGGATACTGTGAAAATAATTACATTTGGCATGTAATTTGTACTTTTAATGGTTGAATTATGCATGTATGCGGTGAAACAGTTGTTTCTTTTTGCA
>BJFM01003346.1:78463-91283 GCA_016586285.1 Arothron firmamentum | reverse complement strand
GCACCCGTAACATGAAACGTGTAAATGTGACGTCGACAGACCGATTGTAGAAACAACCCTGGGTAGCTCAATTATTGACTTGTAATTAGATCCATGACAACAGATACACCATCTGGTGTCATAGCTTCCGAAACTGAATCTTTACACAGATGATAAATAATTTATTGATTTACAATAAGGTGTGAAGCTACCTTTAGTTGAACAGAAAACAGGGGACAGAGTGTGTGTTACCGGGGGGAAAGCTGTGCAGGGAATTTAAAAGATATCAGCATTTAAAGATAATGTGGACTTTCCCGCAATTGCATAGCAACATTTATGAACAATTATATGCTTCCCCGAGCAGCTATTTGGTGAGAAGTGACACTAATGTTGTGTTTGCAAACAAGCATTAGATTCTACCAGTTGTTCCTAATGTTTTAATGATGCTTGACAACCAGTTTTTGTGTGACATGAGTTCAGTGGCAATGCTAACATTCTGGAATGTTATCCTCCTACCTTTGTGGTTAAAGAGCCCCTCCATCTCCATGGACGACCTCGAGTGAGCGATGCAGAGCATGGAGCAGGGAACGATGCCCTCCTGAGCCGGGGAACGGTCCGTGGTCCGCACCAGGCACCAGTCGGGCTTGTCGTGGAGCCGCTCCAGGACCTCCACAGTCTGACCTCGGCGCACCGACAGCTCACCACTGCTGCCATTACTGGCTACGAAGTCGTGGATCACCACTGTCAACTCACAGCCACCGGAGAGCTGCAAGGGGAGCAAGAGAAGAGTGAGATGAGGTCTTTTTACGGAAATGCATGGAAACCGCTGCATTTATGCAAACAAAAATCCTCCTGGGTAGCACTGACTTTCCAGGAGCATCATCAAAAACAGCAGGAAGGCTTGTGTGGAGCCATATTCAAGAAATTATTAAAAAATACCAGCTTCATATAAAGATTCTCGCAGGGATGATGAAAAAAAAAGTCATCTTTGCCCATTAAAAAATGCAAGCCATGATAGCACTATTTAAAAAAAACAAAAAACAAAAACGTCACAAGTGACAATTTAATGCAGATTAGTGTCGGTAGAATATAGTGGCGTTAGTTGCACATTTTATTTTAATGTCAAATTAATATTGAGGTAGACATTGTAAATATTATAACAAAAATCAGCTTTTCTCAGATGTAACACAAAAAGTGTAACATTAAATCAGCCTCACATAGTTTGCACATACCCTTTGGTAGTGTGGCAAAGCCAGCGAGCTAAGGAGCTGAGAAATTCGGTGAGAGCTCCTCTCCTCCAGTCTCTCCATAGCTTTCCACTCCCTCATTGCAAAAGTAATCCCCAAAATGGAATGAAGAATCAACTTTTACTTCCAATAAAACTGTCCTAAAAAGGCAACGTTGGGATGCTGACTGAATAGGAATAAGGTATCTAGGATGTGGCCCCACCAGCGGCGCTCCTCTTTGAGTGCTGACAGTCACACAACTGGAGGTTAAACGATTCCTTGTTGTGTTTTTCTTCCCCGCGGCGGAGCAATGAATCCATCCTTGTCTTTAAAAAGTCATTGCCAAAATTGAAATACAATAAAGTCCATTCATCAACGACAGAGAAGGCGCTGGAAAATAACCGGAAAGAAATAAAGCAGTGCTGTCCTGCAAACTTCGCTCGCAAGTGTTTTATTTCTGAAAAGAAAAATGAAAAAAGTGCTCTCCTGTCTGCAGTAAAGACGAGTGTCCTCTGTGAAGAGAGCGGGGGAGGATGGAGCTGATGACAAACGGGTCGCTCGCTAACTCGGCGCAGGAAGACGAGCGAACGCACACTGACACAAACGCACCGCTGTCGCCGCTGCTTAAAAGGGGCAACCGCACAGAGCCCTCACAGAGAGGGGAGATAGAGGGGAGCATTCAAAAAGTGGGATTCAGATGCAAAATTTTGATTAGCATGCGCCGCCGCCATCGAATGCTTGTGCATCTCCTGCAGGAACAATGGCTAATTAATTCATGAATGCACGGACGCACGCACGCTGCCCACCGTCTCATCTTTGCAGTTTGGGGTTTGTGTTACCTGAAGATTCAGCTCAAATGAGAACACAAGAACCTCGTGTAAAAGCCCAAGTTATAATTAGTATTAGTATAAACGTTTCTGCATCTATGTGGGCCTGTGTGTGTGTGTGTGTGTGTGTGTGTGTGTGTGTGTGTGTGTGTGTGTGTGTGTGTGTGTGTGTGTGTGTGTGTGCTTCCGGTGCTCATACTGAGTGTAGGAGGACAGGCCGTCTGTGGTGTTAATACCAGATTTAACCAAAATGGACCGATCGCTGTAAGCTAAGATTCTCTCTCACACACACACGCACACACACGCACAAATGTGCTCACTTCTGTACAGTTCTGACGGTTCCATGGGTCCTTTCCTCGCACAGAATTTCACAGGTCATAACTTTCCACGCAATGGCTCTAGGCCGGTGACGGTGAAATTACGTACTGATGAGGTGAACGGCCGAGTGACACGTCAGCCGCTCTGGCAACAATGTTGGTGGGAAATAAAACGAGTGTTTCCTGACCTTATCACTGTCCACTGTGTTCTGGGATGTGCGTGAGGCAATGGAGATGGTATCTGGTTGGCTGCTGGCATCCCCCTGGCTGTCCAGTTCTTCTCCATCCCTGCAGAAAAACATTAACATGCAGAGGCATTATGGATGCAATGAAGGAAAATTGACATTTTCATATGACATATGATTATTTATGACTGAAGTAACTTTCTCAACAACTGTAGTACATACAAAAATTTCATAGCACCATCTAGATATGGACAAGGAACAGTGGACAATTTCCATACCCAAATCCAGCTTATAACCAGAAATAAAAGATTACGTCAGTAAATCCCTGATGAAAAAGAGAAGGAAATTGCGGCTCACCGTCTGCCTTTGTGTTTGGCTGTGGTGGTTTTGGGGATGTGGATGGGCTCCTTCAGAGCTCCGCGCAGGTGCACAGTGCGCTCCTGGATCACCTCTCGGATGTGTTTGATCCAGTCCTGTTTGTTCTCAATACTGGAAGCCTGGGGCAGAACACGTCAACAGGTCAGACGGGAAACATTTACAGGATAAGTAGCTAAAATCAGAGCGGCTGCAACTGAACTGCCGAGCCAGAACAAAACATTTAATCCACATGAGTCATTTGATCTGCAACCCTGTGCTCAAGGCACGCCTCCGTAAATGGACTGATTGTGAAATGACGACAGCGGCGCCTTCCTAGACTTTGCCGTTGAGAGGGCCAAAAATGGGTGCCTATTATCAGCATGTTTGTCTGCGTCACCGAGCCCTCGAGACACCATTCTGCATTTGTTGGACTATGCTCATCTGCACCTTCACTTTCTTTTTCACTTAGCAACAAGCGGCACTGTGGATGCAGTGGCAGTGGTTCCATAAGACACAAATAAGGAGGAAAATCGGACACGCACACAAAAGGAACTGCACTGCAAACACGTGCACAGTTATCAGTCACATTCATGCAAAGTCCAACATTGCTGACTCACAGCAGTGCAATGACACCTAAATTTTCATAAACTCTGAAGGAAGTGCTGTGCGGAGGATTTAGTGGGGAGGCTGTACAGATCCAGGGTTAAAGGATCAAACACAGCCCACTGGATTTACCACAACTCTTAGGTTCCTACAGTCTGTTGGTGAATTTTTTAAACATTATTCACTATATTTAATTTTGTTCATTTGCATTTCAGTAGATTAGAGGTTTATCTCTCCTGCCGCCTCTTCCACACGCCCTAATTACCACATCTCATTGACCTCCACCCTCTACATTAGCTGCCCTGTTATTCTGTGTTGTCAAATCCTGTTCCTTCATGGGAGGTGATCCAGCATTTCTCCTTGCGTTAAATGCTCTGTTAGACTACTGCTTCTGTGCAGGTGAAGATGAACGATTTCATAGTAAATATAACCTGAAAAAACGGGCAACATTACCTTGAGGACAATCTTGTTGTCAGATGTTGGGGTCCTGCCCACCCACAGGGCGAACTTACAGGGATCTCCCTCCACATGTTCTGTAACTCCAAGTTCTGATGTCTAGAAGAAAATAAACACACAGGGTAGAGTTGATGTCAGAAGAATGTATAAAACCTTTAATCACCAGGAAAGTGCTGGCTGACTTGAGCTCATTGCACATATGTTGTCGTCTTAATGTTCGTTGACTTTTTTTGTAGCTGTGAAAAGAGAACAAGGAGCAAAAATAATAGTCTGATCTCTTACAAAGAGCTTGCTCTTGTAGAGGTATTTGCTGCGCCCGTTGGAATCTTTGACTTCTTTGCTAAAGACCAGGGACATCTCAAACAGGAAGAGGTGTCGGTCACGACCCTTTCGGATCAGAGTCTTGGGATCCCAGACCTGGAAGGATTCCTGGAGTATCAGTTCTCCCTGGGAGTCAATGTTTCCATCAAATCCTAAAGGGTCGCAGCAAGAAGGAGGAATGAGCGATTCAGTTGTGTCTGTGGGTGTGCAAAGGTGTGTTTGTGCGGACGCACCCTCCAGCATAGACAGGTGCATGGCGTCGTTGGCTTTCTTCGGGACGCTGAGCATTACTTCCAGGCCGTCCTTGATCTCACCTTTACCTTCCTCACAGCATGTCAACAGCTCCTGCGCAAGACGGATGCAAACAGCATTTTAATGAACAACACGTCCACGTGTTATGGAGTTTTTGTGCCTGTTCTGCTATATAGCCATATAGATACATTGAAATTCATGCTTTACTTTGAGAAGCAGCTGGTACTTTGTGATTCTCTGCACTGGTTTGATCAGGTAAGAGGAGATGGAGTTAGCAAGGCGATGTCTTTGCTGGATTTCCTGCAAGTCAAAATCAGGAGAAGAAACACACCTTAGGAAAGGAACTGTTGTCCCTGTTGGCAATCCTCCTGTACAACAGAATCAGTCACCGCGAGGCGGTTAAATCAGGTAGTAACTTACATCGAAGTATGCTCCGGCATGTTCGAGGATGAGCTGCGTGGAGTCGGGTTTGTTCTTACAGTAACTGACGTACATCTGGAACTTGTCAGCCTGAGCGTAAGAAAAAAACAAGTTTAAAGCCAGTGTTCAATTTAGTATGAGCTGATTGAAACAAAAAATCAATCTTTTTGTAGAAGAAAAGTTCACCCAAGTGACAAAACAATGGCCAACGTCTTCTGGAAGTTGCTCATACTTCTCCAACTCCTTCAGGAAGATGCTGAATATAGCAAATACAACATTTTAATAAGGAGCATTTAAGCACCTAAATTAAGATCAGCACTTGAAAACAGGTGATAATTAGTTACAGAAATCATGTTTGGACTGACTTGTGGTGGAACTCGTAGAGGTCCTGCATGTTCCCAAAGATGATGTGCTCCTTGTTGACAATTCCAGCGGGAATCTCCTCCACGCCGCTGGTCATCTCCCACAGGTACGTCTGCAAAAAGACACATCAGACAAGGTGAGAAAACCAACAGATGTGTGCCTGTGTGTGTCCAAGTGCACACCCACATCCAGACACTCCCGTAGGTCCCTGACGTAGGCCTTCTCCGTTTGAATCAGCTCGGCCATTATGAATCTAAAAAGAATCGGGACAAGAGATAAAACAAAGTTAGAAAGAAATTTTAATATCCCAAGTTTAATGAATAGGCCCGTTTACACAATCATAATAATCTGCCCATTATCCGATTACTGCAGTAATCAGATTATTCATCATCAGATTATGACAGTCATCTGATTATGAGAAATCAGATTAACACACCTAGATTTCTTTCCAGTACTCCTATATCTACGTGCATGTACAGTATAGCCCTCATGGGCAGATGCTTGATGTATAAATGAAGGACAGCAGCAGGTAATGCTAACACCGTATGCATCGTCATTTTCGACAAGACAAGACCGATGTTTTCAGAATAACAAGAACTTTGAGTCTGATGTTACTAAGTAAGTAGTACTCCATGAGACTCCATGGTGACCAAGGTTTATCAATTATCTCAAGTGCATGTAATTGCATCAATTTGGATTATTACAATTATCAAATTATTTCCAATCTACCACTGATTTTTTTTATCATCTTACATGTCTTCTCCACACCACTTTTATGGAAAGAGGCCTATGATTGGACTACAGCAGTCATTATTCACAGTTTAATTAAGACCACAGTGCAGCAGGGGATTGCTGTGTTGCTGAGCCACGACTGTCAGAGCTTACTCCTTCCTCCGTGCTGACTTCCTCTTCTCCTCATTGAGCTCATGGGCAGCATCCCGGAGTTTGACCTCTGAGCCCGGAGCACTGGCTGGGATTATGTCCAGCTGGAGCTCTTTACTCTGAAAACCAAACAGAGACATTTGTGTTGCGTGCGATACGCGTGGCGGTCAACACTCTGACATGTGACTTGTTGTTTCCCCCCCCCCCCCTTTCACAGATATGAAATCATACTTTCAACACTACTGGTAGTAGTGAGTGGTGAGTCGCCATCAGATTAAGTCAAAGAATAATCCTAACTGGGATATTTCTTACAATATGTTTTCATCAGACAGAATCACACTAAGTTTTTAGAGAATAAAGAAGAGAAAACAGCAGAGCCGACATTAGTATTCTGTCTCGACCGCCACCGGTGCACTCACAGCCTTGTTGGAGTCGGATGATATGCCGAGCGCCGTTTCCAGGCAGGTTCGGTATTTGTCCATGCGGAGAGAAAAGTCCCGGTAGCGCTTGTCTACAGAAGACACCCATTTCTTTATTTCCAGTGCATGGGCGTGCCCCTTGTCACAAAACCCATCTGCCAGCTGGATCAACAGCTTTACCCGCTCTTTGGTTTGCTGTCAACAGAGGAACATTAAAAAAAGGGGTAAAAAAAGAGAAAAGTAATAGCCACAATGGAAGAGAGAGGTAGACATGACAGTGAAAGAGAGAGAGGGAGAGCAAGAGGGGGAAAAGAGAGAGAGAGAGTTGGGAATCAGTGTTTGATAATGGACAAAAGCTTGTGCTTTGACACAATAACAGTGACACAGCAGTGAGAAAAGAGGACAATACACTGCCCTGGGAATGGGCCTCACACTACAGCACAGGACTGCACAAACACCCTGACAGAACACCACCAACGGAACAACACAAATGCCCTTTTTGCATCTTTCCTTCTTTTATTTCAAACTAAATTATAAGATGTGCGAATAACCAAACACACACCACACGTACTTTTGCTGTGATCTGGAAGTCCTCGTGCTCCTTCAGCAGCTCCTGTGTGTGATGAATGCTGGAACCGGTAGATGTGTGTGTGGACAAATAAAACTCGCCAGTGTCGTGTATCCACTCCAGGGCCTGGAGAAACACACCAAAACACATGACAACCTCCACACAGCCAGATTTTAGTTACACGCCTTGGCATTAATCCCTGAACTATATGGATGAATTCTGATTGGCTGCAGCATGGACGCTGCTGGATAACAAAGTCTTTCAAGAAAGGATATGAATAGATATCGATATACTTTAAACAGTTTAAGACAAATATTAAACATTTGAACACGTGTACGCAATCTGTTATCATATTTCTTGAATCCAACATAATGCTACATTTGTACCTGAAGCATTCAATTTCAAAGATTAAGTTTTAGTATAAAATTTTCTAAATGTACGCTCTATTACCACTAAGTGCAAACTGTGAGACCTAGAAAACATCTCGGCCAAGGTATTTGTAGTTGTTCTACCTTACCACCACAAGAGGGAGACAGACATTGAAATATAGAATAAGAATTTGAACATGTATTGAACATTCAGATTCATAAATATACACCTGTTTGGCGCTGCGTTCAAATACGACATATTGTTGACACTGGTCGAGCCTCCTCTTCCTCATTGTCCAGAAGTGAAGGACTCTGTTTTCTCTCTGGAGCAGCTCATTCAAGATATCTGTGGAAAACATAGTTAGATACAGGTGTGTCCGACAGCCAGTTGGATAGTACCTCAATAGTTTTTAACACTGTCAGAAGGAATACTGCTGTATTCCCGAGATTAAAGTTTTTAACTGTCAGAATTTGAATGAAGATTATGCACAGGCAGCATTGGATTTTAATCAATACCAGTCAGGGTGGAGTAAAATAGTTTTAATGTAAAATGCTGCATTGAATCAAAGCTTCTTTAGTCTTCAGCCACTGAACAACCAAAGGATAAAAAAGATGCAGAAATTATGCAGGCATAAACTCTGCGGCTCACTTACTCTTAACCTGAGTCTCTGGAGCTTTGACGTGGGACAGCATGCCGGGCATATTGACACTGTTTCTGTGCAGGTACTTCAAGAATACGTCAGCATTCCGCCTGGCTAATGTACACGCCTGCGAGAGTGAGAAATGGGAAAACATCTCAATAATGACATTTTTCTCCCACTAAAACTCTGTACCCAAGTGGAATAACTGAATTACCTTAAGGAAGGCCTCTTTCTGCTCTAGATGTTTACTGATCATGGGAGTGACATGGTCTGACTCGCTGTTTGGGCCCAGTTTATCAGCGCCACCACACCAGTCCTCCTCTCTCTTGTACTCCTGCTCCAGGCTTTCTAACACACTGCAAACCTGACGAATATATACATCCAACATAAATCTGACGCCACAAACAGCCGACTTTAATGTCACCTGTGAACCTGCGTGCATCATACAGGCACACAGAAGTACCTGTTCAGAGGTTTTGTAGAAGGCCACAGAAGCGTTGACCAGCTTGAGTCGGTCTTCCATCTTCAGCATGAGCTGCTGCCAGTGGTCTGCCACCTTCACACACACACACACACACACACACACACACACACACACACACACACACACACACACACACACACACACACACACACACACACACACACACACACACACACAGTGTTACTGTATTACTAGCAGCAACCTTCCATCTGTGTGTGACAACACAGGTTGATTATTATTCATGAATTTTTGAAATTGCCAGAGTGAAATTACCTTTTCTGCACAGTCCCTGATCATGTCCATGTCATAGTGGTTTGCCTGGAGTAAGGCCTCGGCCTTCTGCTGTACCTGCAGCGCGCTCTGATGAGTTTTCTGCATATGGGATGAGGAGGCCATAAAAATAATGCATTTCAAGAGGTATATGAGCCTACACATCACCATAATTGCTTTGACAATAGAGCCCATGGGTTCTGTGAGCCTGCACGGTAATTTGGTAGAAGGTGAATGTAAGTCCAAATAAATAAAAGTATGAGATTACAGATGTAGCGGGAAAAGGTCTTGGTGTGAGCACTCTGCAGAGGATATAAGATTAAAAATATGAAAACATCTGTTGGAGATTTTTGTCCAGTCAGACTAAAGGGCTGAGAGGAAAAAATGGAGGGAGATAAAAGGTGGACAGAGAGATTTCCAGTAAAAATTGATGAAGAGTATTCCCATATCGCTTGTTATCTCTCCACTCAGGGGCTACTTTTATAGCCTATGTGGTTAAAACCCCAGGCTCCAATAAGCAATAATCACCAACATGAATGTTCATCTTTGAGTGTTTGCTTTCTGCAGAAGACGTGCAGGGTTACATTAACATGCACCACAAAAGATTTAGGAGGAAACACACACAAGTAGTAAAAAGGAGGGAGAAGAGAAAGCCAGAGATATCAGATGTTATTCAGAATTCCATTTCATGTGCCAATCGTGTGAAGAGGGGAAGGAAGTGCAGATTTTTGAAGATTTTGGGGGGAAGAGTATTTCTCAACTAGATACAATTTTCCTGCTTTTTGAAGGAACATTGACATATATAACAACATAAAAAGATATATTTAATTATCAACTGATTACCGGAATGCTTTGATGGTCTTACCTGATTTGTTATATTTGGGTAGTGGTAAAAGAACAAAATAGCTGTAACCATTCAAATCTTTTACTATTTTCTGGGACTTTGTAGGCAAAAAAAACTTTTCTTCGCATTGGGTAATTGGGTTGAGAATCACCCGACTGCTGAATAATGAAGAATACTATTGAAAAGTGAGAAACCATCCCTGGAAAGACTTATATAATATATAAGTATTATATCTAATTTATATATAATATATACGTTTTCCAGGATAGATTAAACTGATATTAAAAATGAAAGATACTCGGTACTTTAAAAAAAAAAAAATATTAATGCATTTTTAATGGTTTTTCATGCACAATCTAGAGATGAAAACAGAGAGCAGAGGAGGGAAACCAGTGAAGGCCCTTTACCTCTATTGCATGCTGAAATTGTTCATGTTCCTTCTGCAGCTGTTCAGCTTCCTGTAACGAGCTGGCTGTGATCAGACCGGCATTCAGCATGGACTCGCCATTACGGATCCAACCCAGCACCTGACACACATGGACATATCGTGTTATTCATGTTACAATGTTATATTCCAACTGTATCTATCTGTGCTTGCATATCATCTCTTGAACTGCTTCACACACTGTGGACGCCGTTTGATAATTGTATTGTTGGCCCACCTGTGCAGAAAAGGCATGTTAAATACAGTCTGTCGGAGGACTTCTGTCTGACTCAGCGCGCACACCTGCAGGGGAGGTAATGAGCAAAGCTGAGGCTGGCTCCTGCCTATAAAGCTCATGATGCAATCCAGCTCTGGCTCCTGGTTGCCAGCAGGTTCAACAAAGCCTGTGTTTTTTTGGTCTGTTAGAGAGAATACTGCATGCCTCCGACATTTCAGACACAAACATGCTGAAAGGAGCCCAAATAAATGAAAACCGCTGAAGCCAAACTAAAACACATATTAATTAGTGACTACAGTGCAGTAACGTCTAGCCCTGGAGGGCGGAATTACCTGCAGACGTTTAACATTTACAATAAGCGTTTGTGTCTGAAGACATTTTTGTGTGGATTTCTCTGTGCAGTCACATGATCACATGTCGGGTTCATCGGGAGTGCATCAACAGAAATGGATTTGCTGTGGTGCTCTCTGGGTACAAGTTTAGAATTCAGTAATTTTTTTAAAAAACAAATACAAAACAGGTAAACTGGTGTTGACTGATAGCATTATTGCCTCTTCTTTCGGAGCTTCAGGCATCTGCAATGCAACACAATCTCGAGTCAAAACCTCTCTGTTAAAAGAAAGACAGAAGTAATTACTGACACTGGATGAGTCATCTGCTCAAGGCCATGTACAGACTTTTACTGTCCTCCTGGAAAACTGCGTCAGTGCATTACACGAACAGCTTTCCAAAGATGTATGTTTATGTCTGAATAACAGCATATGTGATCACCATTGATAAAATTTGTAAAAGAGTTCTGCTTGGAGTGCTTTTAAGAGCCTTCCTTCAGTGCTTTCCTTTGTCCCGTTCTTCCATCATTATTACCTGTTTGACCTCTGCCTGGAGATGCCTCAGTTGGACGCACTGTTCCAAATGTCTCCTGTGCTGCTCTGCCGCCAGGTCCAGCTCCTGCTGCTTCTCGTGGAGGAACTCAAGCAGGTCCTGCACTCGTGTGGCCATGTCCACATCTCTGTCGCACAACAGCTCCACACCTGCCGCACAACATTTTATTATCTGATTGCCACAATCTTTCCTGAGAATATCTGCAATTTTCTCTGTTCAGCCTGTTCATTAGTCAATACGAAGTGTTTTCTATGCAACAGAAGAGCAAAGACACTTATATTTGGTGATTTGGTGCACAGATGCCTCTCTAATGCAACCTGGTGCTGAGATAAAGACAAAGAAAACTAGAAGGCATCTAAAAGCTGATTTGGATAGTGGCTAATCAGCTAAACTAATTCCATTAAAGAATGCAGCAAGGCAAAAAACCTTTTTTTCCCTCTGTTTTTCATTGCTGGTGCTGAATGATGGGCTTGAAGGTAAAACCTTTGATCGATCAGAACTATTTGTGTTTCCAGCGACAGTAAATCAAACAGAATGGTGACTTCTGGTTCTGCACTCAACAATTCCACACTGCTATTCTAGTGCATTGCATTAACATACTTTATATTTAACAATGTAATAATGTCTAAATGACAAGCTGGATGCACAGCCAGGTTACTGCATCGCCATGTCTGTAGTGTGATAATCCCTGAGGGAACAAACTCACCCAATAAGGCGTAAACAAACTGTTGCTCTCCAATTAAACTTAAACTTTTGAACCAATTAAACTGCAATAATACTCCTGGATTTATTTTGACCTATTTTCAAACCTTTAAACAATTATTTTTTGCTTACTCACCAGATGCCTGGACCTCGGTGACGTACTGCAGCAGCTCTTGGCCCTGGTGGATGACGTCGTAAGTCAGGTTGTTCATGGTCAGCGCCTTGTCCGCATGGTGCTGCAGCCTCTGCTCGGCCAGCGTCAAATCCTCGGTGTCGAAGTCATTCATCTGCTGGGACAGCTCCTCGTTCCATGACTCCAGGTCTGAGATGATCTGAGGAGGAGAGATTTGATTTGACAAAAAACATTGAAGTGAGCTTAAACTTCAGTTATTACTCTTGCCAAGGAAAAATCCCCGTAACAACTGTTTTCACTTCTACTGGTCAAAGTGAAAAATAAAGCAAAAAAAAAAAAGTCTTATCCCTGTAATTTTATGGTCAGTTTCAATATTTTTTTACTCCAAGCCAGCCTGTTAAATCATGATGAACCTACAGCCTGAGCTGATTATTATGGTTACTGATAACATACTACAGTGGTGATGCATAGCTGCTGGAACAGAGGCATGTACCCACGCAATCTGAATCATGATGGCAGGCAGACCTTCAACCTAGAAGCATTCAGCGCTGTCTGCCCTCCTGTTTTCAGTCATAATATCTAACAGCAGCTCAGTTCTTCATCACTTTTAGGATCGGAACATGTGGAACTATCAAACCTTTTGCTGTGTGACACAAAGC